>JAODAL010020017.1:0-70504 GCA_025379985.1 Phyllomedusa bahiana
ATTTCATCTTCAATGCCCTTCGATGGAAGGGGGTTTGCACTCAAAAATCCAAAATCATCCCCCCATTCTTTATTTCATTACAGGGATCATCTCCTGGCCCCTTTTGCAGAGAAACAGACCCAAAGCAGATTTTTGCCCCCCCAGGTTTTCACGGTAGGATGGTATTCTTGGATGCAACTCAGCATTTTTTCCTCCTACAAACAAACGAGTTGTTTTTCAAAACCAAAACAGTTCACTTTTTTTTTCACTGACCATATAAACTTCTCCAATACCTTCTGGATCACCCCAAAGCTTTGAGAAAACTTAAAAAGGGGCCCCGGACTTGTACTGGCTTAAGCAGGGGGACACGTCTGCAACTGCAGGATCTGAGTCCCTGGCAGCGTAGTGTGTTACTGATGGTAGCCTTTTGGTTCTGGGATTTTTGTTCACCACTTTTGTGATCATTTGGGACCCCACTGGTGGATCTTGGGGACTCAGATCGAGTAGATATCAGTGGTCTTTTATTCTTCCATTTTTAATTATTGCTCCCACAGTTGTTTTTCTTACACCAACTGCTTGCTATTCAGTTCAGTCTTCCCCGCCTGGGCAGGGCAAAATTTTGTTTCTGGTCTCCTTTGACAGTCTTTGGTTTACCAAGGGGGATTTTTGAGGGACGGTTTTGAGGTATGGACAGGTGTCTTTTTACTGATAAAAACCCTAACAGCGCCATTACACAAGTGGAGGACAGGGACCTCTTAAGAAAAGTTACTGGCTGTGAAGACAAAAATCTTCCCTTTTTTTAGGTGACCAAAAATTATTTTCCACCATAATTTGCAAATAAATTCTTTCCCCAAACAGATCAAGTGTTTTTTTCAGATTTGTTTTCTCATTTTGTTCTCATTTGAGGTCCCCTCTGATTCAATTACGGGCCCCTTTTCATTTTTTTTAAGGGGGGAGAACTTGAAAATTTTGGGGACTGCCCCTTAATATTTTTTTTTTTTTTTTCCCCACTGTAATCCCTTTCGGGGCACTTAGACACCTTTTGCAAACAATAAAAAACACAGTTGGCCATTTTTTAACTGCACGGGTTTGGGAGCTTATTTTTTTTTTCGCATTAAAGAAACCTGTCACAAGTTTTTTGCCCCCGGCTGAGGACAGAAAAAAACTAGTGACAGACCTGCTGTTTCCAGCACTGTGCTTTTTATTCTGTAAAATGCTTTAGTTTTCGTGTATTTAATGCTCAAATCTGCATTTTTCCAGCCAGAAAGTCATTCGAAGAGTCATTCAGAGTGCAGTTTTTTTTCAAACCCGGCCAATTGGAGGCTAGTCCCCCACCTCGACTGACAAACCTATTACTTGAATGTAGAAAATGTGATAACTGTCAGGGGCGGAGCTACCTTTGGGTGGGTGGAGCAACCCTACTCAGAATAAGTTGAGGGGTAAATGCTCAAAAACGTTGCATTTTCCCAGAATAAGGGACACAGTGCTGGAACAGCAGGTCTGACACTAGCTTGTCCTGCCCTCAGCAAGGGGGGCACAACCTATGGACAGGTTCCCTTTAAGCAAAAATGTGACATTACATCTACCCTCTTAATTGGCTCTTCTTATCTACATGTTAAATGACCCTCCTCTCTCTTTGTTAGAGAGAAGAAAAACATCTAAGGTGGGCAGCCATCTTGGCATATCTGGGTGTGTCTGAACATAGATGCCATCTTGTGAGTGGGATAGACATTAACATAATACATTCTATAACGTTATCCTTTACAAGCAGATTATAAAAGCGGCCAATTTGCTAACACATTAAAAAAGTGTACAGTTTATACAGGCACCTTTTTTAAACGTGCATTATTATAATAAAGACATGTGAGGTATTATACTGATTAATACATTAAAATAGAGACACAAAGGATCACACAAAATAAAAACCTTTGTTCCCATCCACAACAACGCCAAGGCAATCGCAGCCGCTGCATCTAAATGAAAGAGGAACAGTGTGCTGAGCGTTTGCTGTAGCAGACAGATGCTTAATGAAGGCTTTCGTGGCTGCCATTTTACTGCTCCTATGACTTCCTTAGCCCTCAGCAAGGGGGGCATAACCTATGTGACAGGTTCCCTTTAACTGGTTCATGTAATGGTTACCTGCCATTGTAGCTCGTCGACGCCATTGCCTGACGGAATGTACATACCGAGCCATGGAATTCAGCTTCTCCACTGACAGCGGCTAGTCTAGTTGATGGGTTTTTAGTTCTCCTGTGGGCTCTGCTCCGTAACAAGTTATTTGGCCATAGGAACTGATATATACTTGGATTTTTTAAGCTGTGTCTCATTTTTTAAATCTAAAAATGTCATATTTTGATTACACTTGCCTATTGACAAACTAAAGACAACTGTCTATGTCAATAAAGGAGTTGTCCAGCTTTAATGAAGAAGACGAAAAAAGACTAAGACTAAGGGCGACATGTATGATCGGGAGTTGCGCCTGTTTTCTGGCAAAAATTGCGGCTCACCGATCCGAATCCCCTGTTGGACGCAGTAATGCGTTGTTAGGTGCAAGCTTCGTCACTTTCGGCTGCGCCTAACATGAAGGGGCATGCAATGGGCGCGGTGTGGGCGTTCTGGGGCGGGACGCGGCACTTTCGAATACTCCGAGGCATGCATGATCGTGGGTACAGCAAAGTGAGGCACATTGCAGCTCCGACAGCTCCAAAAGGCAGACCTAGTTGAATCTGGTCTAAATGAGCCGGAGGAGGCGAAGTGAAGCGAGAACGTAATGGAATGGGGCAAAATGTGCTCTAGGTCGACTGTTACAACAGTACACAGCTCTCAGCTTCATGAGGCATGGAGTATGATAAAAGAGGCGCGGTTATTTGGGCCAATGGGAGAGCGAGCGACGTTCTTATGGGTTTTCTAATGCAATCTATAATAAAACTATACATGGCAGAAATCAAATGATAAGACTCACGAAGTTGTACCGATCTCTATAAAAGATGAACAATAATATGGGTGTAACAAAAATAAACTAATAAAAATGAATTCAATGAGTTCATTTTTATTTCTTTAATTTTGTTAGCCAATGATCAATAATATGGGGCTTACGAAAATAAAGAAATAAAAATGAATTAATTGAATTAATTTTTATTAGTTTATTTTCGTTACAACCATATTATTGTTCATTTTATATACACATCGGCAAAACTTCGTGAGTCTTATCATTTGATTTCAGCCATTTACAGTTTTATTATAGATTGCATTAGAAAACCCATAAGAGCGTCACTCGCTCTCCCATTGGTCCAAATAACCGTGCCTCTTTTAACTTAGCCAATCACAAACAGAGCTCGTTCTGCATTTCTTTTCCCCATACAACTCTATGAGATAAGTAGCTCACCCGCTGATTGGCTAAGCAGGACGAGCCCCTCTTCCCCCCAACCAATCACAGTACTAGAATATTTCCCATAGACAGTAATAACTTTTAGGGTGCCCTTCTATCGCGCCCTTCTTGCTCCACTCAAAATAGACGCACTACATATGATTGGTGGATTCATATCTGCCGCCTGGGCTCAACCAATCAGCTATTTTCTGGCTTTTTTACTGTATTTTGAACTGTCACGCCTTTTCATTTGATTGGTCAAAACTCCTCCCTATAATGGTTCACTGTTGCTCCTATTCTGATTGGTTGGTTTTTGTCGACCAATGAGAAGAGCTTACATAATTTGAATTACTGTATTTCCCGGCAATTTACAATATCCCAATTCGTGATGTAGCGCCGTTCCCGGCGACAAACGCGTTGTTAGGGATTTTATTTATGTATGTTTATAGAAGGTTTTAGCTCTTTTACAGAGAATGTTTTACACTTAATAAAAACGATTTATTTACTAATACTCCATGCCGAATGGAGCTGAGATTTCAGTGCCCCCATCTCTCCATAGACTAAAATGGGACAAAGTAACTCGCGCTCTGATTAGCCGGGATAGCCAAGCCCCCGCTAGCTCAACCAATCAGCTCTTTTCTGCCTCTTTTACTGTATTTTAAACTGTCCTACCTTTTCATTTGATTGGTCAATACTACTCCATAGGTTATAATGGGTCACTGTCGCTCCTATTCTAATTGGTTGGTTTATGCCGACCAATGAGAAGCGCTTACAAAATTTGAATTACTGTATTTCCCGGCAATTTTCTATATTGCAATTCCTGATGTTGCGCTGTTATTTTTTTATTTTTTTTGTTAGTGATTTTATTTATGTATTTTTTTAGAAGGTTTGAGCTCTTTTTCAGATAATGTTTTACACATAATAAAAACTATTTTTTATTCATACTCCATGCCTCACGGAGCTGAGAGCTGAGATTTATTTCTTGAGCGATCCTATATATTTTCAATTTAATTTTTAATGATCCACTTTTTCACTACATTTAATCGCTTTTAGACAGCTTTGATTTTTCACTTTATTCATTCATTCATTTGAAAGACAAGTCTTTTTGCTATTCACTAACATGTTTAATGATTTGCTCATTTCCAGCCTGTCTCGAATCAGAATACATGTTAGGCGCAGTCCTTCTGCGCCTAAGTCCCGCACTGCGCCCCACACTCTGGGAACTTTTCACCGCATGTATGAGCGCACCTCCTCGGGCTGCCACGACCTGTGTGATGATGTCACTCCCTGCTATCAGATAGAACAAACAGCATGGGGGAGATGTACACAGGTCGGTCACTTGGGGAACCAGAGAGAGCTCAGAAGGTGAAAAAATCACTTGTAGCTCCTTAACAAAAAAAAAATGAACAACGCAATATATTTTGAAAACATCTTTATTTAGTGTTCCTATCAAGTTGAAAGCTCATCTTTGTAGCAAGACAACCCCTTTAAAGACATGGCTGCATGACTGGTAATATACTTTTATCATCTATCGACAGCAATCCCTTCTTACCTGGTATTCAAGATTTCTTTTTTTAACCTCAAAAAGAAAGCCCCTTCCTTAAAAGTGTTGTCCAAAATCATACCAGCAGCTCCTGGAGCCCCTATACTCACTCTCCTCCGCTCTCCTGGTTTCACTTCACATCCCTTCTGTTGTATTCTGCTATTTCCAAATGGGGACGTCACTGCTGATTGACTGCAGCAGTCACCTGCGTCTACTTACATCACTTGTTTGGAGGTGTTCACTTCTGAACGATGATGTAAATTAGAGGCTTGTAATCGCTGAGACCAATCTGCAGTGACGTCCCGTTTGGAAAAAACAGAATACAGAAGACTGGAGGGATGCGGCCCTAGTACTGGGGACCGGAGAAAGGTGACTTGAAGTTGCTTTTAATTTTACTGGGGCCCCGCTGTTATGATTTTTATAGAAGATGGACAACCACTTTAAAATTGAGAAAATACAATGTAAACATGCATCCAATGTTATGCAGGAAATATTGCAAATATATTACGAGATCATAAGTGATTGAATTCTATGTGTTGAAGGGGTTTTGCCACTTCTGGGGCTGGTTAGTAGCCTGGACAGTTCTACCCATTCTTTTCTATGGCAGTTACAAATATAGTCAAGCAAGTGTGTGTGACTATATTTGGAACTCCCACAGACATGAATGGGGGAGAGCTGCACAAGTGCGGCTATCACCCCATTTACTGTGGCCAACCTGTAGGGAGCTTGTAGGGATTTTGCAAAGTTGCGATTTTGTGAAGTTGCAAAACCCTTTAAAATCTTCACAAGGTCCCAGCCTTATTCAAGACAAATCTAAAGCACAATTAATTGAGCTTAACAAGAGAGACTACACAGAAGGCAGTGCCATGGTATTTTGGTTGTGGAAATACAATATAAGTTGTCATCACTCAGCCATAATCCGGTCACACCTGTTGGAAGAAACTTGATACTACTTGTACATAATGGAAAGCTCATCTTTCTCATTAGGTACAATGACTAGTGGTGAATGCATATGCAAAGATGCTAATGTTTTGTAAAACTTTAACTAAGTGATAGAAAAAAAAAACTGTTTTTTTTTATTCTATTGCAGTGGTTGTCCACCGTTTATGTGTTTAATTTATTATTTATTATTATTTATTTATTATGTATTTGTTATTATTTATTATTTATTTATTATTATTTATTACAATATCATAGTATATATATTTATTATAGAATCTCACAAAAGTGATTACACCCCTCACATTTTTGTAATTATTGTATTATATTTTTTATGGGTCAACACTAAAGATATGACACTTTGATACTTTGTAAATTAGTCAGTATACAGCTTCTATAACAGTGTCCATTGGTGTGCCCTTAAAATAACTCAACCGACAGACCTCAATGATTAAGCCACTGGCAACAAATGTAAGTACACCCATAAGTGACAACAAAAGTGAGTACACCTCTAAGAGAAAATAGACACATTGGGCAACATGTCCCATTAGGGCTGCGCCATTTTTTTGGTGTATTTTTGCAAAAAAAAACTGTTGACGCCCTATTCTCTATATAAATGAACTGCCGTACACCAAAATTAGGCGAAATATACGCCAGGCATAATACATTAGAATGCGCCTAAAGTAGGCGCATCAAATATGATAGTAATGATATGCTCTGCACCTAGGTTATGCTGTGCACCTAGATTAGGCACATCAATTATACTATGAAAGGTATACCATATGCCAGATTTTTGACAGGTTCATTAGGTGCACTATACACTCATTTGACGTGCCTTAAAACTGGCGTGGAGACGCCTCTTTTCTGACATGTCGCACATTGTGCCAAAAGTATCAATATTTTGTGTGGCCGCGATCATTTTAAAGCACTGTCTTAACTCTCTTGGTCATGGAGGTCACTAGAGCTTCACAGGTTTCAGCCACTGGAATCCTCTTCAACTTCTCCATAACAACATCACAGCTGGTGGATGTTAGAGACCTTGTGCTCCTCTAACTTCTATTTGAGGATGCCCCACAGATGCTCAATAGGGTTTAGGTCTGAATACATGCTTGGCCAGTCCAGCACCTTTACCCTCATTTTCTTAACCAAGGCAGTGGTCGTCTTGGAGATGTGCTTGGGGTTGTTATCATGTTGGGACACTTCCTTGCAGCCCAGAAGGAAGTCATGCTCTGCTTCAGTATGTCACAGTATATGTTGACATTCATGGATCCCTCAATGAACTGTAGTTCCCCACAGCCGGCAGCACTCATGCAGTCCCAAATCATGACACTCCCACCACCATCCTTGACTGTAGGGAGGATACACTTGTCTTTGTACGCCTCACCTAGTTAATAAATAAGTCGATCTTGGTCTCATCAGACCACAGTACATGGTTCCAGCAATCCATGTCCTTAGTCTGCTTGTCTTCAGCAAACTGTTTGCGGGCTTTCTTGTACATCATCTTTAGAAGATGCTTTCTTATGGGATGACAGCCATGCAGAACAATTTGATGCAGTGTGAGGCGTATGGTCTGAGCACTGACAGGCTAAACCTCCACCCCTGTAACATCTTCAGCAATGTTGGTAGCACTCATGCGTTTATTTTGAAAAGACAATATCAGTATATACCCCTGTACATGTGCACTCAACTTCTTTAGTTGACCATGGCGAGGCCTGTTCTGAGTGGAACCTATCTTGTTAAAACACTGTATTGTGTTGGCCACCATGCTGCAGCTCAGTGTCAGGGTGTTGGTAATCTTCTTATAGGCTACGCCATCTTCATGTATAGCATCAATTCTCTTTTTTCAGATCCTCAGACATTTCTTTGTCATGAGGGGCCATGCTGAACTTCCAGTGACCAGTATGAGAGAGTGTGAGAGCAATAACACCAAATTTAACACACCTGCTCCACATTCTCACCTGAGACCTTGTAACATGAGTCACATGACTCCGTGGAGGGAAAATGGCAAATTTTTAACACTTTTGTTGCCAGCAGTTTAGACATTGATAGCTATTTGTTGAGTTATTTTGTGAACACACACAATTTACAGTGTTTTACAAGCTGTACTACTATATATTGTAACACAGTCATATCTTCAGTGTTGTCCCATGAAAGATATAATACAATATTTACAAAAATGTGAGGGGTGTACTCACTTTTGTGAAATACTGTATATCATACACCAGCTACTCCCAATATCTGACTGCCCAATTCCCCCACAGGTCTCTGGACTTCCCCCTGTGTATATATCATACATCAGCTACCCCAGATTTCTGACTCCCCCCCCCCTCCACCCCTCATGGGTTTTTATTCTTCCTCCTCTGTGAATATCATACATCAGCTACCTGAGATATCTGACTTCCCCCTTCTCCCCTTTGGTTTCTATACTTCAACCCATCTGTATATATCTTATATCTGAATCCAAACCCCCAATGATGTTGGTTAAATGTTGGTAAAATGGTACTGCCCATAGATCAGTCCTGTGTAATAGGCAAAGCATAGCATTATTTGACCCCAGGGACTTAGTAACAGGGGTACATGACATTTATGGGGTAATGAATAGAAATAATGCTGAAATAATTATTATAAATATGGTTATTCCAGCAGCTTCTTCACTCTGTGGATTTAGTATTAATGCTGTTTCCATATGGCTATGTCAACACGACAGTGCTTTACAGTCAGATTTTAAGCGGATTTGGCATTTAGAATCCACAAAAATCCTACTGTCAATCATCCCCACTGACCTCAATAGAAAACCCGAACTGTAGTCTATACAATTCTCTGAGGTCAGATTTGAAATCCGAAAACCAGGTCAAAAAACTTAGAATATGTTCTATATTTCACTTGAAAACAGCAGATAATAGTGCTGTTCAAATGAATGGCCAAAAACTTGACAAAAAAAAGTGCAAAAAACTAAAAACAGCTGTAAAATACTAGTCAGATTCTAATTAGTATTTTGTCCACTGCTGTGTGGACATAGCCTATAGGATCTAATATTGTTAATAAAGTTAAAACACAACTATTTTTAGGTTGCTGTTACTAAAGTTAACTGTAAAACAAAGCAGAAAGATGAGACAGAGAACATGTGCCGTTTTCTCCATAGACAAAATAAGATGCTTGTTGGAGGTGGTAATACTGGATAAGTTCTGCTTCTCCATACACTACTGTTACCTGGAGACCAGGGTCACATGACCTTTGTGGTGGTCACATGATAAGATGCTGCTGGAGGTAGTAATACTGGAGAAGTTCTGCTCCTCCATACACTACTGTTACCTGGATACCAGGGTCACATGACCTGTGTGGTGGTCACATGATAAGATGCTGCTGGAGGTAGTAATACGGGGAAGTTCTGCTCCCCATACACTACTGTTACCCGGGGTACTAGGGTCACATGACCTGTGTGGTGGTCACATGATAAGATGCTGCTAGAGGTGGTAATACTGGAGAAGTTCTGCTCCTCCATACACTACTGTTACCTGGATACCAGGGTCACATGACCTGTGTGGTGGTCACATGATAAGACACTGCTGGAGGTAGTAATACTGGAGAAGTTCTGCTCCTCTATACACTACGGTTACCTGGATACCAGGGTCACATGACCTGTGTGGTAGTTACATGATAAGACGCTGCTGGAGGTAGTAATACTGGAGAAGTTCTGCTCCTACATAAACTGTTACCTGGATACCAGGGTCACATGACCTGTGTGGTGGTCACATGATAAGACACTGCTGGAGGTAGTAATACTAGAGAAGTTCTGCTCCTCTATACACTACTGTTACCTGGATACCAGGGTCACATGACCTGTGTGGTGGTCACACGATAAGATGCTGCTGGAGGTAGTAATACTGGAGAAGTTCTTCTCCACCATACACTACTGTTACCTGGATACCAGGGGTCACATGACCTGTGTGGTGGTCACATGATAAGATGCTGCGGAGGTAGTAATACTGGATAAGTTCTGCTTCTCCATACACTACTGTTACCTGGATACCAGGGTCACATAACCTGTGTGGTGGTCACATGACCTGTGTGGTGGTCACACGATAAGATGCTGCTGGAGGTAGTAATACTGGAGAAGTTCTGCTCCACCATACACTACTGTTACCTGGATACCAGGGGTCACATGACCTGTGTGGTGGTCACATGATAAGATGCTGCTGGAGGTAGTAATACTGGATAAGTTCTGCTTCTCCATACACTACTGTTACCTGGATACCAGGGTCACATACCCTGTGTGGTGGTCACATGACCTGTGTGGTGGTCACATGATAAGATACTGCTGGAGGTGGTAATACTGGAGAAGTTCTGCTCCTCCATACACTACGGTTACCTGGATACCAGGGTCACATGACCTGTGTGGTGGTCACATGACCTGTGTGGTGGTCACATGATAAGATACTGCTGGAGGTGGTAATACTGGAGAAGTTCTGCTCCTCCATACACTACTGTTTTCCTGGATACCAGGGTAAATGACCTGTGTGGTGGTCACATGATAAGATGCTGCTGGAGGTAGTAATACTGGATAAGTTCTGCTTCTCCATACACTACTGTTACCTGGATACCAGGGTCACATAACCTGTGTGGTGGTCACACGATAAGATGCTGCTGGAGGTAGTAATACTGGAGAAGTTCTGCTCCTCCATACACTACTGTTACCTGGATACCAGGGTCACATGACCTGTGTGGTGGTCACATGATAAGATGCTGCTGGAGGTAGTAATACTGGAGAAGTTCTGCTCCTCCATACACTACTACTGTTACCTGGATACCAGGGTCACATGACCTGTGTGGTGGTCACACGATTAAGATGCTGCTGGAGGTGAGTAATACTGGAGAAGTTCTTGTCCCATACACTACTGTTACCTGGATACCAGGGGTCACATGACATGTGTGGTGGTCACAATGATAAGATGCTGCTGGAGGTGGTAATACTGGAGAAGTTCTGCTCCTCCATACACTACTGTTACCTGGATACTAGGGTCACATGACCTGTGTGGTTGTAACATGATAAGAAGCTGCTTGAGGTGGTAATACTGGAGAAGTTCTGCTCATCCATTCTCTACTGTTACCTGGATACCAGGGTCACATGACCTGTGTGGTGGGGCACAGGATAAAACGCTGCTGGAGGTAGTAATACTGGAGAAGTTTTTGCTCCCCATACACTACTGTTACCTGGATACCAGGGGGCACATGACCTGTGTGGTGGTTACATGATAAGACGCTGTGGAGGTAGTAATACTGGAGAAGTTTGCTCTCCATACACTACTGTAACCCGGATACAGGGTCACATGACTGTGTGGTTCACATGATAAGACATGGAGGTAGATTCAGAGATTTGCTCTTATACACTACTTTACCGGATACCTGTGTGGTTTTCAACACGATAAGATCTGCTGGAGGGGAGTAATACTGGGGAAGTTCTGCTCCACCATACACTACTGTTACCTGGATACCAGGGTTTACATGACCTGTGTGGTGGTCCATGATAAGAGCGCTGGAGGTAGTATACTGGGAAAATTTGCTTCTCAACATATTTACTGGATACCAGGTCAATAACCTGTGTGGTGTCACATGATGTGTGGTGGTCACACGATAAGATGCTGCTGGAGGTAGTAATATGGAGAAGTTCTGCTCCACCATACAATACTGTTACCTGGATTCCCGGGGTCACATGACCTGTGTGGTGGTCAAAAAGATAAAGAGCTGCTGGAGGTAGTAATCTGGATAAGTTTTGCTTCTCATACACTACTGTTACCTGGAACCAGGGTCACAAAAACCTTGTGGTGGGGCACATGACCTGTGTGGTTGGTCACATGATAAAATATGCTGAGGTGGTAATACTGGAGGTTCTGCTCCTCCAAAACACTACGGGTTTCCCGGATACCAGGGTCACATGACCTGTGTGGTGGTCACATGACCAGTGTTTGGTCAATGATAGATACTGCTGGAGGTGGTAATACTGGAGAAGTTCTGCTCCTCCATACACTACTGTTACCTGGATACCAGGGGCAATTGACTGTGTGGTGGTCACAGATAAGATGCTGTTTGGGGTAGTAATACTGGAAAAGTTCTGCTTCCCCCATACACTACTGTTACCTGGATACAGGGGCACCATAACCTGTTGGTGGTCACACGATAAGTGCTGCTAGGTCGGGGAATACTGGGAGAAGTTCTGCTCCTCCAAAACACTACTTTACCTGGATACCAGGGTCACATGACCTGTGGGGATTACATGATTAGATGCTGCTGGAGGTAGTAATACTGGAGAAGTTCTGCTCCTCCATACACTACTACTGTTACCTGGATACCAGGGTCACATGACCTGTGTGGTGGTCACACGATAAGATGCTGCTGGAGGTAGTACAACTGGAGAAGATCTGCGCCACCATACACTTTCTGTTACCTGGATACCAGGGGTCACATGACCTGTGTGGTGGTCACTGATAAATGTGCTGGAGGTGTAATACTGGAGAAGTTTTGCTCCTCCATACACTACTTTTTACCTTTGGGTACTAGGGGCACATGACCTGTTGGTGGTCACATGATAAGATGCTGAAGGTGGTAATACTGGAGAAGTTCTGCTCCTCCTATACACTACTGTTACCCGGTAACCCGGGTCACATGACCTGTTTGGGTGGCACATGATAAAACGCTGTGGAGGTAGTAATCTGGAGGGAAATTCTGCTCTCCATACACTACTGTTTTCTGGTACCAGGGTCAAAATTTACCTGTGTGGTGGTTACATGATAAGACTGCTGGAGGTAAGTAATATGGAGAAGTTCTGCTCTGCATACACTACTGTTACCTGGATACCAGGGCACATGACCTGTGTGGTGGTCACATTTATAAGTAAACTGCTTTGGAGGTTTGTAATATAGAGAAGTTCTGCTCCTTATACACTACTGTTACCTGGATACCAGGGTCACATGACCTGTGTGGTGGTCACCCCGATAAGATGCTGCTGGAGGTTGTAATACTGGAGAAGTTCTGCTCCACCATAAAACTACTGTTACCTGGATACCAGGGGGCACTTGACCTTTTGTGGGGGTCACATGATAAGATCTGTGGGAGGTAGGGAATACTGGATAAGTTCTGCTTCTCCATACACTACTGTTACCTGGATTCCAGGGTCACATAACCTGTGTGGTGGTCAATGACCTGTGTGGTGGTCACCATAAGATTTCTGTGGGGTAGTAATACTGGAGAAGTTCTGCTCACCCATACACTATGTTACTGGTACCAGGGGTCACATGACCTGTGTGGTGGTCCACATGATTAAGATGCGCTGGAAGGAGTAATACTGGAAAGTTCTGCTTCTCCATACACTACTGTACCTGGATACCAGGGTCACTAACCTGGTGGTGGTCACATGACCTGTGTGGTGGTCACACGATAAGATGCTGCTTTGGGGGTAGTAATACTGGAGAAGTTCTGTCCCACCATACACTACTGTTACCTGGATACCAGGGTCACCATGACCTGTGTGGTGGTACATGATAAGATGTGCTGGAGGGTAGTAATACTGGATAAGTTCTGTTCTCCATACACTACTGTTACTGGATACCAGGGTCACATAACCTTTGGGGGTGGTCACATGCCTGTGTGGTGGTCACGATAAGATACTGCTGGAGGTGGTAATACTGGAGAAGTTCTGCTCCTCCATACACTACGGTTACCTGGATTTCCAGGGGTCAATGACCTGTGTTTGGGGTCACATGACCTGTGTTGGGTGGGTCACATGATAAGATTTTCTGCTGGAGGTGGTAATACTGGAGAAGTTCTCTTCTCCATACACTACTGTTACCTGGATCCAGGGTCACATAACCTGTGTGGTGGTCACAGATAAGAAGCTGCTGGAGGTAGTAATACTGGGGAAGTTTTGCTCCTCCATACAAATACTGTTACCCGGATACCAGGGTCACATGACCTGTTTTGGTGGTTTACATGATAGGATGCTGCTGGAGGTAGTAATACTGGAGAAGTTCTGCTCCCCATACACTACTGTTACCTGGATACCAGGGTCACATGACCTGTGTGGTGGTCCCCACGATAAGATGCTGCTGGAGGTAGTAATTTCTGGAGAAGTTCTGCTTCCCCATACACTACTGTTACCTGGATACCAGGGTCACATACCTGTGTGGTGGTCACATGATAAGATGTGTGGAGGTAGTAATACTGGATAAGTTCTGCTTCTCCATACACTTTCTGTTACCTGGATACCAGGGTCACATGACCTGTGTGGTGTCACATGATATATGCTGCTGGAGGTAGTAATACTGGTGAAAATTCTGCTCCTCCCAAAATACTGTTACCTGGATACCAGGGTCACATGACCTGTGTGGTGATCACATGATAAGATGCTGCTGGGGAAGTAATACTGGGAAGTTCTGCTCCTCCATAACTACTGTTATGGATACAGGGTCACATGCCGTGTGGTGGTCACATGAAAGATACTGCTGGAGGTGGTATACGAAAGTTCTGCTCCTCCATACATACGTACCTGGATACCAGGGTCACATGACTGTGTGGTGTCACAAGATAAGCGCTGCGGAGGTAGTAATACTGGTGAGAAGTTCTGCTCTCCTAACTCTGTTACTGGATCCAGGGTCCCTGATAAGACGCAGAGGTAAATTGATTGAAGAATTCTGCCCTCTAAATTGTAAAAAAGAATCATGAACAGTCCAAGGAAGCAAATTTTTATGGACTAATTTGTGGACTGTACAATTTTTTTCTAGCTATGGTAGAGGTATACAGTATCACAAAAAAGTGAGTACACCCTTTACATTTTTGTAAATAATGTATTATATCGTTTCATGGGACAACACTGAAGATATGACACTTTGATACAATGTAAAGTAGGGAGTGAACAGCTTGTATAACAGTGTAAATTTGGTGTGCCCTCAATATAACTTAACACACAGCCATCAATGTCTAAACCACTGACAACAAAAGTGAGTACACCCCAAGTGAAAATGGACAAATTGTTCCCAATTTGCCATTTTCTTATTCTGGTGTCATGTAACTCTTTAATATTACAAGGTCTCATGTGTAAATAGGGAGCAGGTGTGTTAAATTTGGGGTTATCTCTCTTACACTCTCTCTTACTGGTCACTGGAAGTTGAATATGACACCTCATTACAAAGAACTTTCTAAGGATCTGAAAAAAAAAATTGTTGCTCTAAATAAAGATGGCCTAGGCTCTAAGACGATTGCCAACACCCTAAAACTGAGTTGTAGCACAGTGGCCAAGACCATACAGCGTTTTAAAAAGACAGGTTTCAAGCCTCGCCATGGTCGACCAAAGATGTTGAGTGCACTTGCTTGGCGCCATATCCAGAGATGGTCTTTTCAAAATAGATGTATGAGTACCTCCATCATTGCTGCAGAGGTTACAAGGGTGGGGGGTCAGCTTGTTAGTGCTCAAACCATATGTTGCACACTGTATCAAATTGGTTTGCATGGCTGTTGTCCCAGGAGTCCTCTTCTAAAGATGATGCACAAGAAAGCCTGCAAACGGTTTGCTGAAGACAAGCAAACTTAAGACATGGATTACTGGAACCATTTCCTGTGGTTAGATAGTGTCAAGCATGTGTGGCGTCAATCAGGTGAGGAGTACAAAGACAAGGGTGTCTTGCCTTCAGACAAGCATGGTAGTGGGAGTGTCATGGTTTGAGGCTGCATGAGTGCTGCCTGAGGTGGGGAGCTATAGTTCATTGAGAGAAACAAGAATGTTAATATGTACTATGACATACAGAAGTAGGGCATGATCCCCTCTCTTTGGAAACTGGGTTGCATTGCAGTATTGCAACATGATAACAACCCAAACACATCTCCAAGACAACCACTACCTTAAATGAGGGTAAAGGTGCTGGACTTGCCAAGAATGACAGGCTCTCCAGACAGGCCCACAGGGGAAGAGGGGGAACCCACATTGGGAACCTGAGCAAAGCAGACCTGAAGTGTCTTTTAAACTGCATATACATCCTTGGGAGTGGCAGGAAGGCAAAAAGAAAAGGAAAAAATGCAAAAGGAAAAGTATTAGAGGTATGAAGAGTAACTGTAGGGTGTGACCCCAGAATCAACTCTACTGGTGGGCCCCAAATTCAACTCATCTGGTGGGCCATCAGCACCCCAGTCCAACACTGTCTCCAGACCTAAATCTAATTGAGCAGCATTCTTTAAATGGATGCGCAAGGTCTCTAATATACATGGAGGTCATCATGGAGAATTGGAAGAGGATTCCATTGACAGCAACCTGTGAAGCGCAAGTGAACTCCATGCCCAAGAGAGTTAAGGCAGTGCGGGAAAATAATGGTGGCCTCACAAAATACTGATACTGGACACAATTTGTCCATTGTCACTTAGGGGTGTACTCACTTTTGTTGCCAGTGGTTTAGACATTTATGTCTGTGCGTTGAGTTATTTTGAGGGCACACCAAATTTACACTGTTATACAAGCTGTACACTGACTACTTTACATTGTATCAAGGTGTCATATCTTCAGTGTTGTTCCATGAAAAGATATAATAAAATATTTTCAAAAATATGAGGAGTGTACTCACTTTTGTGAGATACTGTAAGCATAATTTTAATTACACATATACTAGAAAATTGAATGATTTCCTACATATAATTAAACTTGGACAGGCCCACATTGGAGCACAGGAAACCCTCTGGGTATGGAAGACCTGGGCTGCTATTTAGAGACTGGGGTGAGACTGAGAGGCAGAGTACAAGAGTCATGTGCTGTGTGCATGTCGTGTACAGCCAGACACCCCAGTCTCTAACAAGGAGCATAACGGCAAAATTCCCAACAGGTGTTTGATCCCCGAATCGCCCAATAAATTTAGGGGATCAATTTGAATTGGGATTTAAACAGTCCTCATCATCATGAGGGCCGGTTCACAAGGCTTATTCAAGCTGTAATTAAGGGACGGATTTCGCTCGCAATTACGGCTTGAGTAAGGGGCGGGAAGGGGGCAGGGCGGGGGCGCTGCCCGCCGGCCTCGTAGACTTTCATTATCCATGGCGCGTATTCCGCTGGGATAATGAACATGTCACTTATTCCCCGTTCTCTATGAGAACTGTGGATTACCATAATGGCTGGGACGGATTCCAGCCATATTGCAGCGCAGTACGGCGCGCTATTCGTCTGCAATCCGTCCCTGAAATAAGCCGTGTGAACGGCCCTTGAGACCAAAACAACACCTCACAATTGATTGCCATTAAGCAAGTTGTGCAAAAAGTACTGAAACGTTAAACAGTTGTACATTTGCATTCTAAAGTTAAGAAATGGTTCCATTTACTGTATATACTCAAGTATAAGCTGACCTGAATATAAGCTGAGGCACCTACTTTTGCCACAACAAACTGGGAAAACGTATTGACTCGAGTATAAGCCTAGGGTTGAAAAGGGCAGGTATATGTCTCCCATAGGCAGGTTATAGGTAGGTATATGTCCCCGATAGTTAAGTTATAGGCAGGTATATGTCCCCCATCGGCAGGTATAGGCTGGTATAGGCATGTATAGGCAGGTATATGTCCCTCATAGGCACGTAATAGGCTGGTATAGGCAGGTATATGTCCCCATAAGCAGGTATAGGAAGGTATATGTCACCCATAGACAGGTATAGGCAGGTATAGGAAGGTATATGTCCCCATAGAAAGTTTATAGGCAGGTATATGTCACCCCATAGGCAAGTATAGGAAGGTATGTGTCCCCATAGGCAGGTAAATATCCACCATAGGCAGGATTTAAAAAAAAAAAACCAAGTACTTAGCTTGCTCTCTCGATGCTCCGATGCAATCCGTCTTCTTCCTGGCACAGGCGGCGTAATGTCATCAGACATATGACATAGCACGCTGCCTGTGCCGGAAACTCCGGACAGCCGCAAGTCTGTGCTCGCTCTCTGCTCCGCAGTGATATCTTCACCTGTATGGGCCATGGCAGCGCCTGGATGCTGTCGGCTGACTTGGGATTCAGCTATATGCGCTCCATGAGGAGTCACATATAGCAGAAGTATCCCTGCCGACTCCCGGGCATTGCAGCGCCCGAGCGCCGACAGTCATTCGAAAAACCCGGCTTATACTCGAGTATATACGGTAGTTAATTTTATATTCATCCTGAAATGTCAACCAAAAGCCAAATATCCCTAACTTTTTGTGAATAGTGTGTATTTGTATAAAATCCAGACCATTCAGTGTCCTTTCTTGACAGCTATATTGCGTTTTTTGTATATATTAAGCAAAATTACTGATTTCCAGTGTGCACGCACCATTTACAGAATGGCAAGAGAACACTGTTTTACCTCTGTTTGATGTCTTCTACCCACCCCACAGCAGCAGCAACTGGTGTCTACGCTCCTCTACTAAAACCAACTTCAGATTTTTTCATGGGTTGTACCTAGAGATGGGCGAATCGATTCTAACGAAGTGGAATTCGTTTAGAATTTCAGGAAAACTTCGGTTCGGAACGAAGTCGAACTTTGGGGTACTTCGGGTGAACGAAGTGTGCTTTTAGATTGATAAAAATGGCTGCGAGCACATGGTCCGCTACATGGGGCAAAAGTGCACTCTGGGAGGAAGAAGGCATAAGCCTCATGACATGTGCAGAGTAAGCCAATTCAGGACCAGCGGGATTCTGTGACAGTCACCGCAAGACGTATATAAGTCCGGGCGCGACTTTGGGAGCTCATACTCCCTCTCACTGTGTACTGATCAGGTAAAGGTGGTGCCGCGGCTATGATAGCTCTACTGAAGAATCTGATTTTTAATATAGCGATTTTTCTGTAGGGGGGGGGGGTGTCTCAGCTTGTCTCAGAGACTGTTCTCTTTAAATGTTCTATTTTCTAATTTTTTGGGGTATTGATCTGAAATCAGTGTGCGTCCACTGCAGCTGCATATAACATATTCATCTATCCAAGTGGGATCTAAGCCGAGTTCCTGTTGTCTTCATTAAAGAAACAGCGTTTTTACAATACAAATACCAACTTCAATTTTGGCTGCTCATTTCTATTGCGCATTTACATCCGGGTTAATTAAGCGTTTGTTTTGCTGGTGTGCTGACCCCAAAGAAACCGTCTTTTTCAACATTAGCCAAAATATATAAATTTTTCCTGTAGCCTAATTCCACAAGCAAAGGTTGAATTACAACTGTAATTCTCCTTGTTGTTGTGTGCGTAGAAAACAACCATTTGGTAACACGCTACAAAGCTACTATTTTGTGTGCTCAATTCTTGGCGCAATTTACAATCCAGGTTAATTAATCGTTGTTTTGCTGGTGTGCTGACCCAAACCGACTTTTCAACGCCAAAATATATAAATTTTTTCCTGTAGCCTAATTCACAAGCAAAGGTTAATTACAACTGTATCTCTTGTTGTGTGGCGTAGAAAACACGCAATTGTAACACGCTACAAAAGCTACTAGTTTTGTGCGGCTCAATTCTTTGGGCGGCAATTTAACATCCAGGGGTTATTAAGCGTGATTTGCTGGTGTGCTGACAAAAAATAAACCGTCTTTTTCAACGCCAAAGATATAAATTATACCTGTAGCCTAATTCACAAGCAAAAGGTAATTACAACTGTATCTCTTTTGTGGTGGCGTAGAAAACACGCCAATTGTAACACGCTATAAGGAAGCTACTAGTTTGTGCGGCTCAATTCTATGGCGCAATTTAACATCCATGGTTAATTAAGCGTTGTTTTTGCTGGTGTGCTGACAAAAAAAGACCGACTTTTTCAACGCCAAAATATATTACATTTTTCCTGTAGCCTATAATTCATGTCCCGAAGGTTTAAATTATAGCCTGTTTGTGCTGTTTACATATTAAGTAAAAACACACAGTGTTTTTTAAACGACACATACAAGTAAAAATTTCCTGCCATTTGTGGAGCGCAATTTATATCCAAGGGTTCCCCAAGCTTGTTACTGGGTTCATTTGGAGTCAAAAACAGGTGTATATTTATCATATACAGATATCATCATCAACAGTGTCTGTACAAATTCGAACAAACAGTATGTCCAGACAGAGAAGGTCGCAGGCTCTGCACCTGCGATGGCAAGTGGCACAAACATTCCTTGAACAGGCCCAGGTCGCAAGACAACAGCCAAAGGGGACGTCGCAGCAGGGTCACTCGTTGATGCCACAACTGCCGCTGACAAGTAGCGGCCGTGTGGTTGTTCAGCCACCCAAGGGTTCTTGATTGTTGACTAGGTCCATCCTCTTCCTCCCAGATGACACCTGACAACCCCCAGCCAGAGTCGGTGGAACCTCAGACACAACCCTTAGTTGGCATAGGCCCGGGAGCGGGTCCAGCGGCCCTCACCTGTCCCTTCAGGCCCGCCTCTGTCCCATCCGGTTCCCTCAGCCAGAGATCTACTATGTGGTCTGGGCTCAGCGCCACCTATCTCGCGAGGATGAACAATTTGAGAGGGCAGTCAGCAGCTACTTGGGCAGCGAAGAAGTGGGGCCAAGATCCCCTGCGTCTTGCAGTAGGCGGCAAAGTATAGATGTGGAAGTGGCAAGGGAGGTCATGTTGTGAGAGGTCAGCCTTTGCAAAACCAAGACCGTGATGAGGACAGCAGTGAACGATAAAACACAAATAGATTATGATGTAGCCGACCGCTCTTGGAGCCGGGTGTAGGGCAGGGCTTCATCATCGTCA
This sequence comes from Phyllomedusa bahiana, assembly GCA_025379985.1. Classification (NCBI taxonomy): domain Eukaryota; kingdom Metazoa; phylum Chordata; class Amphibia; order Anura; family Hylidae; genus Phyllomedusa; species Phyllomedusa bahiana. Next base: position 20,532 of record JAODAL010020017.1, read on the forward strand.
GAGAAAAGGGCGTCAGCTTGCGCGTCAGTGCACAGCGCAGCCAGCAAGTGGGTCGTGAGGCCGTGAGTCAGCATGATAGCAGCAGTGTGAGGTGTCGGGAGCAAGCGCACGGGGTAAAAAAACCCGCTTCACAGGTCCAAGAAAGTAGCAGCACAGGGGCTCAGAGCGAGGCAAGCGCGGCAGTAGTTTCACTCAGTGTGGAGCGTTGGCGGTAAAATCCGATACTCAGCTGGTGTGGCAGTTCATTGCTACCGACACCGGAGGAGCCGAATTATGGGTATATGTAGAATCTGTGGGCAGAAAATTGAAGCGTGGCCAAGGGAGCCTAACGTTGGGCACCAACGGCCCTGCGTCACACATCTGCGTCACCATCGGTGGGCCTGGAGAAACGTGGCTCAGATGTGGTGGTCCATCCTGCCTCCACAGCAACAGCAGCAGCAGCGTCCAGTGGGCACGCCATGCATTGCAGCCAGTCAAGGCTCCCACCACCTCTGCAGAAGGGAAGGCTGTTTCTCTTTGAAACATCATCTCCCGGACCAGAAGCTCCTGCTCCTCGCTACTCATTGCGCCACAGTCCGTTCAGTGAGGCGATTGCAAAGAGACAACATGTAATCGTCCAACCATCCGAAGTGCAGCAGCTGACCGTCTCCTGTTCTCCAAGTTGTTGGTACTGGCCGGTCCCCTCCCTTTCCAAATGTTGGACTCCTGCACACCGTTCAGAGAACTATGTCTTGTGCCGAGCCGAGATGGAGTAGTCCAAGCCGTAATTTCTTTTCCAAAAAGGCAGTACCAGCAACTCATAAATATGTAAGAAACAGAAGGTGGGTCAGTCCTTGAGCTTATATTCGGTTTGTTCCAAGGTGCATCGCAGCGCGGACGTCTGGAAGCTGTAACACGGTCAGGCAGTACATGTCCTTTTAAACGGCCCACTGGGTGAATGTGCTTCCAGCCCAGGCACACCAACACTTGGACAGGAGTATGGCCGCTTTTCTCCTCCACGTTTGTCAAACTCTGCCTGCGCCAATGTCCGCACTCCTCCTCCTCCACCACCACCACCATCACCTCCATCCACAAGTACTGATCCATCATACCCACACATGTGTAGGCACAGCGGTGTCACGCAGTTCTACACCTGGCTTTCCTCGGCGAAATGAAGTCACAACAGGGGAGAACTGCTCCTGCGTCATGCAGCAAAGAAATCTATTGTGTGGCTTCTCCGCGCCCAACTGGCAAATCGGAACTATGGAACGGAACAATGGGAGGACATGGAGTCCGCGCTGACACGAGGAGGGTTGGTCCATGTGCCCTGCATGGCGCACGTGTTCAATCTTGGTTGTGAAAAGGTTCCTGAAGTCTTCACCGATCTTCAGACCATTCTGCAAATGGCCAGGAAACCTGGTGCCATGCAGCTTTATCCATCCATTCGTACAAAGCCAGGAACACCCTCCTCGAATTGCAGCGGCAAGAACAGGCCATCCCCCAACAACACTCTGATATAGCGATGTTTCTCCAACCCGCTAGGAATTCCCAGCCTGCACAATGGTGGACCGACTGTAAGAACAGAGAAAGGCCAATTAAACGATTTTTTTATGAACCAGGCAGACGAAGTACCCCCTGTGTAACTTGATGTCAGCCAGTGGAACAGAATGCTGAACAATCAGTCTGGGCAGGGCACTGGAGACGTGCGACTAAACATCTCGTGGCCACATGATCCCGGTGGGGACTGAAATGGAGGAGGAGTAGGAGGACATGTGAGCAGGAAGAATTGTCTGTGAAATGAATGGATTTTCTACCCAGGTGACAAGAGAGGAGGAGCAGGAGCAGCTGAGGAGGTGGATGGAGATGAGGAAAGAGAGCAGATGACCCCCAAGCACCGTGGAGTATACAGTGGAAGGAGTGAGGCAGGGAGCCCCTCGGAGACACTTGTGCAGAATTGCCGCAGCATGCTTTTTGCCTGGCTAGTGACAGCCGAATAGTCCCAGCATCCGGCAGAGGGATGACTTCTGGATCTCCACCCTAATGGACCCTCTGCTACCGGTCCAAAAATGGATCCTTTTTCCCAGCTATTGAGAAGGGAAGAACAAACTCAAATCTATTGGGAAATCCATCACGTAATACAATTGGCCAGCTGCCTATGTGCGGCATCGTCCCCGTCTGACAGGTCTGACCGGGGGGTTCCTCAAGCGCACAAATGTACTACTGCCGCGGCTGCTGGGGGAAGGTGGGGGGTAGGAGGCAGTACCAGCCTCCATCAGTAGTAACCTAATTCGGATCACTGAATGTGCAGCTTCCTTCACCCGCCTAGTGAGGAGGGCAGTTCGCCAGCATCAGCAGCAGCAGCAGACCCTGGATCAGTTCCTAGAACCACATGTTGTGGCCTACTTGGACACCACTCTGCCACCTCAGTTAGAAGATCCGCTGGACAACTGGTCAGCCAAACTGGATGTGTGGCCGCAACTTGCCGATATAGCAGTGGAGAAGCTGTCCTGCCCCCGGCCAGTAACTGTGGCATCAGAGCGGGTGTTTGCCGTGCGGCGGGGGCCATCGTATACCCCCAAGGAGAACCTCGCTTGTCCACGGGAAATGTGGAACGACTGAACCTTTGTCCAAGATGAAATCAAGGCGTGGATCGGCCAGGATTTTCCACACTCCAATGCTTAGGGCGTCAGTCTTGTTTAAAACTAACTGCATCAACCACTATTCTGATGCCGCCACCCGCCAGAAGCCACAAATCTGATGACATTCTCCATCTGCTACTCACCATCATTACCAGGGACTGGTATTGCCCACCCACCTCAACACTCTGTCATTGTGCCCACCTCTATGACCTCAATGCTGCTGTTGCTGTTGCCGTGACATCCACACTGTGTCATTGTGCCACTGTCTGACCTCATGCTGCTGCTGTGGCTGCTGCCATGTCCTCACCCCCCAACCACTGTGTCATTGTGCAATGCCCTGACCTCATGCTGCTGCCGCCTACCTCCGCTCTCAGTATTTTCCACTCTGTGGCTTCCTCCGTTTTGCCACCTCCAAATGTCATTGTGCCCCTGCCGATCTCATACTGTCCACCGTGACCCCCACACGTGTATTTGCCACTCTTTGGCCTAATACTGTTTTGCCGCCTCCGAAGTCATTGTGCCACCCTGATCTCGCGCTGCGTCGTACCTCCACACAGGTGATTGTGCCACTCGTGGCCTAATACTGTTTTTTCCCCCTCCCGAATGTCATTGTGCCCCTGCCTGATCTCTGCGCGCTGTCGTACCCTCCACACTGTTTTATTGGCCACTCTGTGGCCTAATACTGTTTTGCGCCTCCAGAATTTCATTGGCCACTGCCCGACTCATGCTGCGCGTCGTGGGGCCCCCACACTTTTTCATTGTGCCCCCTCTGTGGCCAATACTTTTTGCCACCTCCCAAAAGTCATTGTGCCACTGCCCGACCTCATACGCTGCGCCGTACCTCCACACTGTGTGATTTTGTGCCACCTGTGGGGCCCAAACTGTTTTTGGGCCCCCCTCCAGAAAGTCATTTCCACTGCCCGACCATACTGCTGCAGCCGTGACCCCCACACTGTGTGATTGTGCCACTCTGTGGCCTAATACTGTTTTGCCCGCCTCCAGAATGTCATTGTGCCACTGCCTGATCTCATGCTGCTGCTGTCGTGACCTTCACACTGTATGATTGTGCCACTCTGTGGCCTAATACTGTTTTGCTGCCTCCAGAATGTCATTGTGCCACTGCCTGACCTCATACTGCTGCCGCCGTGACCTCCGCTCTCAGTCATTGTGCCACTCTGTGGCTTCCTCGTGTTTTGCCACCTCCAGAATGTCATTGTGCCACTGCCTGACCTCATGCTGCTGTGGCTGCCGCCATCACCTCCACACTCTGTCACTAATGTTGCCACCTGAGCTCTCAGCTTGTTTTTTTCCAGCTTTCGCTGGCATGACTTTATCAGGCTACATTCCCGCTTGAGTTTTTTGGTCAGTTTTGCCCTCTTAAGTGGCCAGGGAATTTTATAGTGAAGCGATTCTAAGAGCGGCGGCAGTCATCTGCGTGTCATACTAAACACAACATTGTATGAAGACCAAACCAAGCTCCCTCTGCATATTTAAGCATGGCACAACATTCTACAGCACCCTGCAGGCTCTGTGCAGCCTGGAAATAGCTGCTTTTTAACGCGATTCGTGCCGAAGTAATTCGGAACGAAACAAATTTTGTCTGAAAGTTCGCCGAAGTGACCGAATCGAATTTTTGAGAAATTCGCAATTTGACCAAAAAACGCAATTTTGCCGTTTGGAATTTTTTTCTTCTACGGTGTTCAGCGTACGGGATAAATGATGTTATATTTTTATAGATCAGAATTTTTTGGACGCGGCGATACCAAATATGTGTAACTTTTTTATTATTTTTTTATTTGTAAAATGGGGAAAGGGGGGTGATTTGAACTTTTAATACTTTTTTTTGTGTACTTTAAAACTTTATTTTTTATTTTTTTTTACTGTAACATTTAGTCCCAATATGGTGCTTGACCACGAGGGGGCACGATTGTTAATACAACCTAATGCATGGCATAGGCAATGCATTAGGGTGTACAAAGATGGCGGTTTCCCCACTTCCTGTCTGCGGACGGAAGTGGGGCAAACCGGCCAGGGTAAGTGACGGGAGCCTTCACAAGGCTCCCCACCACCATACCCAGTCGTCGGATCGGCGCAGCATAGCTGCGCTGATGCGATAACCGTAACGATTGGTGCACGGCCCCGATCGGTGTTCATTCAGACGGCGCTGCCATCTTTGCCGCGGTGTCTGATGGGTTATACAGCGCCAGCGGGCGGAGCCACCCAACGGCGCTGTTACTGCCGGGTGTTAGCTGCGATTAGTCGATAACACCCGGCAGCTGTGCGGTGGGGTTGTGTAGCGATGCCCCTGCAAAGCCCCTTAGCGGCCCTGGGACGTACTCATACGCCCAGGATCGTGAAGGGGTTAAGAGTTGGCACAGACAAAACTGTCAAGGAAGTCGGACATGCAGCAGTTTTCAGCAAAAGACCTTTGTTTAAAAATGTCTAACAAGGGCAACAACAGTTTGTTGCCCTATAATTTTTAATAGATACAAGGAAAAATATGAGTGTAGACTTAGTGTAGACTAAGTCTACACTGCAACGTGAAAATGCTGTGCAAAATCTCATGCCATTTTCACATCGCTGGACCGCGCCACACCGCCGTTTTTTGCACCTAAAAATGCAGTCGGATTACGGATTCCTGGCAGCCCAGTACATTGGGATTCTGGGAATCTGACGACGGTCCGGCAGATTACACAACATGTTCTATATTCAGCCGGACGGTTTTAGGTTTTGAGAAACCCTCAGTAAAAAATCTGTGCTGTGTAGACTACAGCACAGATTTTCTATTGAGCCCTACACAGCACTGGTTATGGTCGGATTTTTGGCGGATCCAAAATACTGAACCCGCTGAAAAACAGACCAGAATCCAGTTCTGTGTATTTGTTTGTGTTCTAGAAGTGTTTTTATTGTGCAAAAATAGAAGAAAAAACATAAAAACTATATAAATTTTGGACCACATGTATGAAACATGGCACCAACATGCCAGTTCTAAATTGTTACAAAGGAGTATATAATATGACAGTATGAATGAAAGTGTTATATGACAAACATTTTGGCACATAGAGTGTTATGCGCCAAACTTTGTATGGCAGTTTCACACCCAGCTTTGGAGTATTCAAAAGTGTCGGGTCTAGTGCAGACTGCACCAAGTTTGGGCGTACCACTGTTCATACATCTATAGAACAGTGCTGCAACATTTTTTTGGTGCAGGGGCGTTCATTCATGTCACCCTAAGTACTTAGGTAAACATGATAACCCACACAATAAAGTTAACAGGTCATTTAGGTTACATGGTAAAGGTTGTGAAAATGAAACATACAAAACAATTTCACATTTTTTTCTGTCTGCCCCCCCCCCAAAATAAAAATTTCATATTCATAGAGTTTTTAAATGCATTAAATGTACCTAAAATAATGTTGTTAAAAAATTGACGTATGAATGGCATAAAACAACCCTTCATATGTCAATACCTCTCTGATCAAAAGATTATAATGTTTTTTTAGTCCCCTAGTCCCTTACAACAACAAAAAATCTCTGAAAAGAAGCAGGACTAAAAATCTACTTTTATTTGAAACCATTTAAAATAAGCAAAGATCAATTTAATCAGTGAATAATGCCATATTTCAGAAATACACAGGCAGGATGCACACATCTCAGACTTATGCCAACACATGACATATATTTAAAGACATGTATGAATGGGGTTGTGACAGTTTTCTGGGTGTTTTGAGTAAAAAGACCTGTCATGTGACAGACTCAACCCTTTTGTATGTGCCAATTAGATTAGATACACTTCTAAATGAGACGTGACAGAACGTGGCGCTAAAGTGACGGATTAATTCATACCAATTTCATAGTGTCGAGGCCGAGACAAATTTTGCTGAAAACTACGCACCGCTTTTTGGTAAATAAATATGTCTCAGAACAAGACACATTTATAAAGTCCTGTGAGACACTTTCATGCATCCAGATGAATGCTACACTAAGCTACTGAGAATTATGACTGTCGAGGTGGCGCCACCTTTCATACATGTCCCCCAATAAATTAGCAACTCACATGACCCATATTCATGACTTCTGACTGATTCCAGGAGAAAGCTGGATATAGTCTTTTAGTGATTCATTGTGTAACTTAAAGGGGTTGTCTCACTACAAGGATTGCTTTTAATGTTAACCCCTTAACCCCTTAACGACCGCGCACCGTCTTTTGACGGCGGCCGGTGCGGGTCGTTCGTCTGCGCGACGTCTTTTGACGTCGCTGACAGCCCATCGGGGTTTGCGGCGCCCGGCGCCGCAGCTGCGCTAGGATCGGGGCTGAACACACAGCCCCAAATCCCAAAGGCATTTTCCATGCAGGCATCGGGGAGCGGAGGAAACCTCCGCAACCCGATGTTTTAAAACCCTTTGATTGCGGCGGTGCGTTACCGGCAGCGCAAAAAAAGGGGATCCCCTGCTCTGTCGGGTGATCGGAACGCCCGGTCACCCGACAGAGCTCAGGGACCGGCGCACAGTCAGCTCTGGGGACCTAGCATGGCCCCAGAGCTGTCTGTGTTATAGAAGCCAGTGATTAGTACGCACTGTTGCTGTCCTAATCACTGCCCGTTTCAGACTGACACAGATTAGCATGTATTTAGATATATGAATATGCTAATACATACTAAGTGTAAAAAAAAAAAATTTAAAAAAATGTTAAACAGTTCTCCCTTCATGGGAGTCAAAAAAAAGTACAAAAAAACCATAAAAAGTGTAAAAAAAAGAATAAAAAAAATAAATAATAAAATAAAAATAAATATTTAATAAAAAATAATTGTACATAAATTACACGCACAAAAAAAACCTACACATATTTGGTATCCACACGACCGTAATAACCTGTAGAATTAATCTAACAAGTTATTAAGTGTGAATGTGAATGGTGTAAAAAAAAATTAAAAAAACAAAAAAAATTGTTTTGTAAAAAAATAAAAAAAAATACTGCAATTTTTCCCTTATAAAGTACAACTTGTCTCGAATAAAATGAGGCCTCATCCAACTGCGTCATTGAAAAAATAAAAAAGTTACAACTGTTTAAACGCAAGGAGGCCAAAACTAAAAAAATTTTCTGGTCATTAACTACTTTTCAGGCGTTCGGCTTAAGGGCTTAAGGACCCGCCGTTTTTTTTTTGGTGACACGTTCGTTTTTCCCTCCTCGCCTTCTGAAAGCCATAACTTTTTTTTATTTTTCCACCTACATAGACACATGAGGGCTTTTATTTTGCGGGACGAGATGTACTTTTTAATGGTGTTATTCACTATATTATAGAATATACAGGGAAACCGCAAAAAAATTCCAAGTGGGACAAATTGTGAAAAAAAATGTATTTTTGCCATGTTTCTGGGTGTTTTGCTTTTACGGCGTTCAATCTTCGGTAAATATAATGTGGTATCTGTATTCTACAGGTTGTTACGCATCCGGCAATACCAAACATGTAGGTTTTCCGTTATGTTTTGGTACCGTAAAAAAATTCCAAATATTTTCTATTTTTGAAATATGCGCCACGGCGCCATTTTCTGCGACCAATAGCTTTTTTGTACTAACACCTACGGACGTCAGTGAGGGGGCATTTTTTGCGGGCTGAAGTGTACTGTTCATCGCTAGTAGTTTGGAATGCATGCAACTTTTTTGATCATTTTTTTTGAGTGACGTAAAATTAAAAAAACCCGCAATTTTGGCGTTTGGAATTTTTTTTCTTCTACGGTGTTCAGCGCACGTGATAAATTATGTTATATTTTTATAGATCGGACTTTTGTGACGCGACGATACCAAATATGTGTAACTTTTTTTATATTTAATGATTTTTTTGTAAAATGGGAAAGGGGGGTGATTTGAACTTTAATACTTTTTTTTTTTTTGTACTTTAAAACTTTATTTTTTTTTTTTTTTTTACTGTAACATTTTTTCCCCCTATGGTGCTTGACCACTAGGGGCGCAAATTTTTAAAAACAGCCTAAATGCATTGCCTAGGCAATGCAAATTTGGGTGTACAAAGATGGGGGGTTTCCCCACTTCCTGTCTACGGCCGGAAGTGGGGCAAACCGGCAAATGTAAGTGACAGGAGCCTTCACAGGGCTCCCCACCACAGTCTCCGGTCGTCGGATGCGCCGATACCGATGACCGTAACGATCAGTGCGCGGCACCGATCGGCGTTCATTCAGATGCCGCGGCCATGTTTGCCGCAGTGTCTGATGGGTTAAACAGCTGTTACTGCCGATTAGCCGCTAACACCCGGCGGCTGTGCGGGGTGGTCGCGGAGCGATCCCCCTGCAAAGTCCCTTAGCGGCCCTGGGACGTACTCATACGTCCAGGGTCGTTAAGGGGTTAAAGGTCTTGAAAAAACAAGTCACTTTGCAACATGTGTCCAGTAACAGTGTCCTACCTATTCCTAGATAACCCTTCTTGAATGGGCTGCATCAGCTCTTCAGATCGTTAAGCTGCAAACCTGGTCAGTCTCTTCTAATAGGCTGTCAGCACTGGTCACTATAGCTACAGACCTGGTGTCCTCAGCAGCTTGTCACTGCCAATAGAACCTAGTGAACACGCCCCTGAATTTAAAAATGAAACTGAGAAAACAGGACTGAGGTAAGATGAATCAATGTAGTGAGACAACCCCTTTAAAATAATGATGTAGAATAGATTTAGGCTATTCAATACCTTAATTGAAAATTACATCCTAAAGATACAATACAAGTCACTGGAAGGAATGTAAAACATAACTTTTAATAAAGTTTATAATAAAATTAATCCGATTTAGATTACAAAGTGTAACAGACTTGGTAGTGGATCCGCTGGACCACCGCAAGCGATGGTGTAAGCCACACCAGAGAGCGGAATCTAAGTAGGTCCCGGTTTTCACCAGAGCCCGCCGCAAAGCGGGATGGACTTGCTGCAGTGGGGAGTCTACAGATCGCTACCCCTGACGTGACCTGCTAGCGGTGGAAGCCAAGGGTGAGCGTGGTACAGAATCGTGAGTCGTAGTCGGGGACAGGCAGCAAGATCGGGGCAGGCGGGGACAGACAGTCATGGCAGGCGGCAAAGATTCAGAGTCGATAAACGGAGGCAGAGGTCAGAATAACAGGGCACGACAGTAAACACTCAGGTCTCTCAAGGGGACGGAGTGAAACAAAGATCCAGCAGGGATGGACGTGGATCCAAAACTATATAGGTCAGCGCCCGCGCAATTTAACCAAATTACCGGTGCGCTAGCATTTAATTTACATGAACGAGGGCGCGCACGCGCATTCTGGCCGCCAGGGGAAGAGAGCAGAACAGGAGCGAGGTCAGGTGAGTGGATGGGACGGGTGCGAGCACGGCCAGCAGCACGGTCTGCGGCGCCACTGTCCCCGCCGGGCGCCTGCTGGGAGGGACACGGGTACGCCCACGGTCCGTGGACCGGGACACGGTGCGACCCGTTACAGTACCCCCCCTAGACCTCCCCTCTTTTTTAGGCTGCAAAAAACCTGCGGATGAGATCATGATTCAGGAGATTTGATTCTGGCTCCCAGGATCTCTCCTCGGGTCCGAAGCCCCTCCAATTCACGAGGAAGAACCGCTTCCCTCTGACCGTTTTCATGGCCAAGATGTCGTTTACTTCGAAGATGTCAGCGGAATCGGCTACCGGGGAAGGCGATACATTCTTCTGAGAGAACCGGTTTAGAACCAGCGGCTTAAGGAACGAGACATGGAACGAGTTTTGGATCCGGAGAGATGGAGGCAAACAGGTCCCAGGAAGCGAGGACCCAATTTAAAACTGGGAACCTTCAGGCGCACATACCTCGAAGAAAGCCAAACTTTGTTCCTTGGGAGAAACATCGGGGCAGGTCCTTCTCTTTTGTCTGCCTGAGACTTCTACGGGCAGAGTTGCCGAAGTAGGGAACGTCGAGTCTCTTGCCAGATGGCCTTGATATCCCGAACTTGATCATTGACAGCAGGCACTTCCGAATCAGTGGGCAGGGGAAGGGGGGAGTGCGGGTGGTGGCCATAGACCACAAAAAATGAAGACGCCGGCTGCATGGAGTCTGATGGTTATAAAGAGAACACGGCCCAGGGGAGGAGCTCGGTCAGTTGTCATGATGTCCGGATACAATATGACGCAGGTATTCTCCCAGAATCTGGTTCACCCCTTACCACCATGCCCATTGGACTGAGGGTGATAGGCCGATGAAAAGTCAAATTGACTTGCAGACGGAAGCACAGGCGCACGCCCAAAATCGGTGATACAAAAATTGAACGCTCTCGATCAGAGATGGATGTGTGTAGTAACCATGTAGCTGGAAAATATGCCAGAAGATTGTCCGGCCAATTCTGGAGCAGTCGCAGGCCGGCGAAGAGGTATAAAGTGGGGACATCTTTGAGAACGGTCCGTATCTACCCAGATGACAGAATCCAAGAAGAAACTGGTAGGTCCGTGATGAAATCCAATTGGCTATGTGTGTCAAAGGGATTTCTGGCATGGGCCAGCCCCCCCTCCCCCCCCAGCCCGTTGTAAGAGACTGTGGGCCTGGACGTGGACCTTGTTCCGAGCAACGTGACACAGGAAAGAGTGAAGTCCTTGGACATCTTGTGATAGAGATGGGCGAATTGATTCTAATGGAAGTGCGACTTCGTTTAGAATTTCAGGAATTACTTCGGTTATGTACGAAGTCCGAAGTTTGGGTCCATTCGGGGTGAACTGGAATGTGTGCTTTTAATTGATAAAATTGGCTGCGAGCCTTGGCGTTATGGGGCAAAGAACTCTGTGGAGGAAGAGGGCATTTGCTGCAATGACATGTGCAGAGTTTTGAAAGCCCAATCAGAGACCGGCGGGATTTATGTGACGTCACCGCATAATATAATGTCCGGGCGCGACTCTGGGAGATCATTACGCTCTACTGTATACTGTCAGGGAAGGTGTTGCCGCGGTGATTGTTACTGAAGAAACTGATTTTTTATACAGCGATTTTTTTGGGTGTACAGCTTGTCTCTGAGGGACTGCTTCTCTTAATAATTCTATTTCTGGATTTTTTGGGGTATTGGATCTGAAGTCCAGTGTGGTCACTGCAGCTGCCATATACATTTAAATCCTATCTGTTCACTGCACATTGTATATCCAAGGGGGTCTAAGCAGTTCCTGTTGTATTCATTTAACAGAACAGCGTTTTTACAATACAAATACCAACTTTCATTTTGGCTGTCAATTCTTTGGCGCAATTTTACATCCAGGGGTTAAATTAAGCCTTGTTTTTCAGCTGTGGTGACTCCAAGAAACACGTCATTTTCACCGCCAAAAGATATAATTTTTTCCTGTAGGCCTAATTCACAAGCAAAGGTTAATTACAATTTTATCTCTTGTTGTGTGGCGTTAAAAACACAGCATTGTAACATACTACATAGTTCGTTGTTTGTGGTGTCTCAATTCTTTGGTGCAAATTACATCCAGGGGTAAATTAAGCGTCCATTGTTTTTCAGCTGTGGATGACTCCAAGGAAAACCGTATTTTCACCGCCAAAATATATACATTTTTCCTGTAGCCTATTCACAAGCAAAGTTAATTACAATTTTTTCTTCTGGTTGTGTGGCGTAAAAAACACGAATTGTAACACGCTACAAAGCTAGTAGTTTGTGGGTGGCTCAATTCTTTGGCGCAATTTTCATCCAGGGTAAATTAAAGCGTTGTTTTTTCAGCTGTGGTGACTCCAAAGAAACCGTCTCTTTTTCACCGCCAAAATATTTACATTTTTCTGTTGGCCTAATTCACAAGCATAGGGTTCAATTTACAATTTTATCTTCTTGTTGTGTGGCGTAAAAAAAACGGGCATTGTAACACGCTACAAAGCTAGTAGTTTGTGTGGCTCAATTTCTTTGGCGTAATTTTACATCCAGGGGTAAATTAAGCGTTGTTTTTCAGCTGTGGGGACTCCAAGAAAAACGTCATTTTCACCCGCCAAAATATATACATTTTTCCTGTAGCCTAACATTCACAGCAAAGGTTAATTACATTTTTATCTCTTGTTGTGTGGCGTAAAAAACACGGCATTGGTAACTCGCTACAAAGCTAGTGTTTTGTGTGGCTCAATTCATTTGGCGCAATTTTACATCTCAGGGTGTAAATTAAGCGGTTGTTGTTTCTGCTGTGGTGACTCAAGAAACCGTCATTTTCACCGCAAAAATATATACATTTTTCCTGTAGCTAATTCACAAGCACAATGGTTTATTACAATTTTATCTTCTTGTTGAGTGCGTAAAAAACACCATAGTAACACTCTACAATAGCTAGTAGTTTGTGGTGGCTCAATTCTTTGGGCAATTTACCTCCAGGGGTAATTAAGCGTGTTTTTCAGCTTGTGGGTGACTCCAAGAAACCGTCATTTTCACCGCCAAAATATATAACATTTTTCCTGTAGCCTAATCACAAGCCAAAGGTTAATTACAATTTTATCTCTTGTTGTTTGTGTTTTTTGTGCGTAAAAAACACCGCATTGTAACCGCTACAAAGCTAGTAGTTTGTGGTGGCTCAATTCTTTGGCGCAAATTACATACCAAGGGTTAAACTAAGTATTTTTCTGCAGTTGCACATCAGTAAAAAGAAACTTCTTTTTTCACCGCCAACAGAAGAAATTTTGTAGCATAATCATATCCGATGGTTAATTAAGCACACATTTACATTAAGTAAAATACACAGAGTTTTTAAACGGCACATACAAGTCAATTATTTCATGGCCATTTGTGGAGCGCAATTTATATCCAAGGGTTACCTCCAAGCTTGTTTTCTGTGGTTCATTTGGAGTCAAATAACAGGGAGTTTATTTATCATATAAAGATAACTTCATCAAACAGTGTTGTACATTTTAGAACTAAACAGTATGTCAGGAAGAGAGTGGCAGGCTCTGCAACCTTGCGCGTTAAGCAGTGGCACAAACATTCCTGGAAACAGGCCAGGTGCAGCACAGCAAGGGGCGTCTGCTGCAGGGGTCAAGTCAGTGTGGCACAGACTGCCGCTGTCTACTCTAGCGGACGTGTGTTGTTCAGCAACCCAAGGGTTCTTGATGGTTGACTAGGTCATAACTTCCTCCAGATGACATCTGACAACCCCAGCCAAGAGTCGGTGGGAACGTCAGGGGTCACAACCCTTAGTTGCAGGCCCGGGAGGCGGATCACGGCCCTCACCTGGTCCTCAACCGCCTCTGTTACCATCCGGTGCCTCAGTCAGAGATCTACTATTTGGTATGGGCTCAGCGCCACTATATAGCGAGGATGAACACAATTTGAGGAGGGCAGTCAGACGCTACTTGGGCAGCTGGAAGAAATGGTGGGCAATATCGCCTTACTTCTTGCAGTAGCGGCGGCAAGTATAGATGTTGAGAGTGGCATGGGTTGAGGTCATGTTGTGAGGGGTCCAAGCCTCTGATACCAAACCAGTGATGAGGACAGCAGTGACGATTGAAACACAAAATGATGATGTGTAGCCGACCTCACTTGGGTGCCGGGTGAGGCAAGTGGCTTCATCAACGGTCAGGAGATAGAGGGCGTAAATTCGACAGCTTGCTCGGTCAGGCAGCGGTGCAGCCAGGCAAGTGGGTCGTGTGGCAGTGAGTCAGCAGAATAGCTGCAGTGTGAGGTCGGGAGCCAAGCGGCCACTGGGTAACAAGCCCGCTTCGGCAGGTTCCAAGAAAGTAGCGGCAACAGGGGCTCAGCGAGGCAGCGGCGGCAGTAGTATACTCAGTGCGGATGCGTTGGCGATAAAATACGATAACTCGGCGGTGTGGCAGTTCTTTGCTAAGACACTCGGAGGGTGCCGATTATTTGTATATGTAGGATCTGTAAGCAGAAAAGTGAAGCGTGGCCAGGGAGCTAACGTCTCGGCCACCACGGCCCTGCGTCAACACAATGGAAGCGTCACCAATCCGGTGGCCTGGGAGAAACGTGGCTCAGATGTGGTGGTCCTCCTGCCGCTCAGCAGCAGCAGCAGCGCCCAGTGGCACGCATGACATTTCAGCAGTAAGGCTCCACAACCTCTGCAGATGGGAGTCTGTTTCTCTTGACATTCATCTCCGGTCCAGATTGCTCCTGCTCCTCTGCTACTCATGGCGCCAGCAGTCAGTTCATGCGGAGGCGATTGCAAAGAGACAACAGTAGGTCCTCCCGATCTAAAGGCTGCAGAAGCTGACCGTACTCCTGTCCAAGTTGTTGCGTGCTGCCCCAGTCCCTCCCTTTCCAAATCGGTGGACTCTGCACCCGTTCAGAGAAACTAATGGCTTGTGCCGAGCGAGGATGGAGAGTTCCAAGCCGTAATTTCTTTTCCAAAAAGGCAGTACAGCACTTCATAAATATGTAGAAAAGAAGGTGGGCAGTCCTTGGTGGAACTTTTCGGTTTGTTCCATGGTGCAGCAGCGTGGACGTTGAGCTGTAACTACGGGTCTGGCAGTACATGTCCTTTACGGCCCACTGGTGAACGTGACTTCTGGCCGGGCACACCAACAACTTGGACAGAGATGCCGCTTTCTCATACGTTGTCAAACTGCGGCTCCTGCGCCAATGTCCGCCTCCTTCTCCTCCACCACACCACCATCTCAGCCTCCACAGTACTGCTCCATCATACCACATGTGTAGGGCACAGCGGTGTCACGCGTTCTACACTGCTTGCCTTTGGAGAACGAAGCACACAGGGGCGGAACTGCTCCGCGTCATGCAGCAAGGAAATCGATGTGTGGCTTTTCCGCACCAACTGCAAATCGGAAAACCATGGTGACGGACAATGGGAGGAACATGTTGTCCGCGCTGCACGAGAGGGTTGGTCCATGTGCCCTGCATGGCGCACGTGTTACAAATCCGGTTGTGAAAAGGTTCTGAAGTCATTCCATTTGATCTTCAGAAAGATTCTGAAAATGGCCAGGAAACTGTGACATGCACTTCTATCCATTTCGTACAAAAAGACAGGAACAACCTCTCCTCGAGTTGCAGCGGCAGAACAGCCTCCCCAACACACTCTATATGCGATGTTCTCCACTCCATTTGAATTCCAGCATGCACATGTTGACCGACTGTATGAACAGAGAAAGGCCATTAACGATTTTTTGATAGATCAGCGCGGACAGGAGTACTCCCTGTGTAACTTTTGATGGTCAGCAGTGGCAGCTCAGGCGTGACACCTGCCGTTTGTTGAGGCCATTCGAGGAGGCCACGTTATTTGATCAGTGCCAGGACTACGGATGAATACGTCAATTCCACTGCTTCATGTCCTGTACAGATGCTGAAATTTCTGTCTGGGCAGGGGGGGGACTGAGATGTGGCGAATACAAATCTCGCGGCAATGAGTCCGCTGGGGACTGAAATGGAGGGAGGAGGAGGAGGAGGAGGAAGGCCTGGAGCAGAAGCATTGTTGGTGAAATGAGTGGATTTTCTACCCAGTTGACAAGCGTGGAGGAGCAGGAGGCAGCTGGAGGGGGTAGGAAGGGAGATGAGGAGATCGAGGCAGAGACCGCAGCACCGTGGCAGTTTACAGTGGAGATGGAGAAGGGATCCCTTCGGAGTCATGTGCAGATTGGCCCGCAGCATGTTATTGCCTGGCTTTGTGACAGGCGAAATAGTCAGCATCGGCAGAGGGATGACTTCTGGCTCTCCACCATATTGGACCCTCTCTACTTTTGTCCAAAATGGGACATCCTCCGTAGTCAGTCGCCAGCAGCAGAAGGACGAAGCTGGACCCTCAACTCTACAGGTGGTGGCCTACTTGGAAAAGCACTCTGCCACCCCAGTTAGAAGATCCGCTGTACTACTGGGCAGCCAAACTGGATGTGTGGCCGCAACTTGCCAAGTTTGCAGTGGAGAAGCTGTCCTGCCTGGCCAGTAGTGTGGCATCAGAGCGGGTGTTCAGTGCGGCGGGGGCCATCGTTACCCCAAGGAGAACCCGCTTTTCCACGGGAAATGTGGAACGACTGACCTTTGTCAAGATAAATCAGGTGTGGATCGGCCAGGATTTCCACACACCAATGCCTTAGGCGTCAGACTACATCAGCCATGACACCTCACCCAAACTGTGAGAAATGAGTCTGGGTTCAAACTACCTGCCTCAGCCACTATTCTGATGCTGCCACCCGCCTGATGCCACACATCTGCTGACAGTTTCTCCATCTGCCACCAACCATCTTTACCAGGGACTGGTATTGCCACCCACCTCCACACTCTGTTATTGTGCCACTGTCTGACTTCGTGCTGCTGCTGTGGCTGCTGCCGTGACCTCCACACTGTGTCATTGTGCCACTCTCTGACCTCATGCTGTTGCTCCTGCCGCCGTCACCTCCACTCTCTGTCATTGTGCCACTCTGTGGCCTACTCCAGTGTTTGCCACCTCCAGAATGTCATTGTGCCACTGTCTGATCTCATGCTGCTGCCGTCACCTCCACTCTCTGTCATTGTGCCACTCAGTGGCCTACTACTGTTTTGCCACCACCAGAATGTCATTGTGCCACTGTCTGACTTCGTGCTGCTGCTGTGGCTGCTGCCGTGATCTCCACACTGTGTCATTGTGCCACTCTCTGACCTCATGCTGCTGCTCCTGTCGCCGTCACCTCCACTCTCTGTCATTGTGCCACTCTGTGGCCTACTCCAGTGTTTGCCACCTCCAGAATGTCATTGTGCCACTGTCTGACCTCATGCTGCTGCCGCCGTCACCTCCACTCTCTGTCATTGTGCCACTCAGTGGCCTACTACTGTTTTGCCACCACCAGAATGTCATTGTGCCACTGTCTGACCTCCTGCTGCTGCCGCCATCACCTCTACTCTCTGTCATTGTGCCACTCAGTGGCCTACTACTGTTTTGCCACCTCCAGAATGTCATTGTGCCACTGTCTGACCTCATGCTGCCGTGACCTACACACTGTGTCATTGTGCCACTGTCTGACCTCATGCTGCTGCTGTGGCTGCTGCCGTGACCTACACACTGTTTCATTGTCCCACTCTGTGGCCTACTCCTGTTTTTGCCACCTCCAGAATGTCATTGTGCCACTGTCTGACCTCATGCTGCTGCTGTGGCTGCTGCCGTGACCTACACACTCTGTCATTGTGCCACTCTGTGGCCTATTCCTGTTTTTTCCACCTCCAGAATGTCATTGTGCCACTGTCTGACCTCATGCTGCTGCCGCCGTCACCTCCACTCTCTGTCATTGTGCCACTCAGTGGCCTACTACTGTTTTGCCACCTCCAGAATGTCATTGTGCCACTGTCTGACCTCATGCTGCTGCTGCCGTGACCTACACACTGTGTCATTGTGCCACTGTCTGACCTCATGCTGCTGCTGTGGCTGCTGCTGTGACCTACACACTGTGTCATTGTCCCACTCTGTGGCCAACTCCTGTTTTTGCCACCTCCAGAATGTCATTGTGCCACTGTCTGACCTCATGCTGCTGCTGTGGCTGCTGCCGTGACCTACACACTGTGTCATTGTGCCACTGTCTGACCTGATGCTGCTGCTGTGGCTGCTGCCGTGACCTACACACTGTGTCATTGTGCCACTGTCTGACCTCATGCTGCTGCTGTGGCTGCTGCTGTGACCTACACACTGTGTCATTATGCCACTGTATGACCTCATGTTGCTGCTGCCCTGACCTCCACACTGTGTCATTGTGCACTCTGTGGCCTATTCCTGTTTTTGCCACCTCCAGAATGTCATTGTGCCACTGTCTGACCTCATGCTGCTGTGGCTGCCGCTGTCACCTCCACACTCTGTCACTAATGTTGCCACCTGAGCTCTCAGCTTGTTTTTTTCCAGCTTTCTCTGGCATGATTTTATCAGGAAACATTCCTGCTTCAGTTTTTTGGTCAGTTTTGCCCTCTTAAGTGGCCAGGGAATTTTATAGTGAAACGATTCTAAGAGCGGCGGCAGTCATGTGCGTGACATACTAAATCACAACATTGTATGAAGACCAAACCAAGCTCCCTCTGCATATTTAAGCATGGCACAACATTCTACAGCACCCTGCAGGCTCTGTGCAGCCTGGAAATAGCTGTTTTTTAACGTGATTCATCCTGAAGTAATTCGGAACGAAGTTATTTTTTGCCGAGAAATTCGGCGAAGTGAACGAAACGAATTTCGGGACATTCGCCCATCTCTAATCTTGTGCCAGAGTCGGCCACCAGTAGTGCCGTGAGATCAGAGCGTAGGACTTCTGTACTCCGGGATGGCCAGCCAAGAGGGAGCTATGCCCCCACTCCAGAATCTTTTTCCTGAGTGCCGGCGGCACGTAAGTTTTGCACGTAGGAACGTTTTGGAGATCTGCGGGAGCCACGTGAACCAACCATTCAGGAGAAATAATGTGCTGTGACACGGGTTCTTCACCAACCACATCCGAGGCACATGAGAGGGCATCAGCCTTGACGTTTTTCTCAGCAGGCCGGAAGTGAATGCGAAAGTCAAAACGTGAGAAAAAGAGAGACCACCGGGCTCGGCGAGGGTTTAGACGCTGGGCCGTCTGAAGATACAGTAGATTCTTGTGATCCGTAAAGATGTCAATTGGATGGTGCACCCCCACCAGCAGATGTCGCCATTCCTCCAGGGCTAACTTGATAGCCAAAATCTCCCGATCCCCAATGGCATAGTTCCGCTCCGCCGACTAAAAGTTCTTGGAGAAGAACCCACATGTGAGAATTTTGCCTTTGGGGCTCTTCTGTGTGATGACCGCCCCTGCCCCCACGGAAGAGGCATCCACCTCCAAGGAGGACGGCTTCTCGGGATCAGGCCAGACCAAGACAGGTGCTGAGGAGAAGGCAGTCTTTAGATCAAAAAACGCCTTTTCAGCCTCCGGAGGCCAACATCTCGGGTTCGCATTCTTCCTGGTGAGGGCCACGATAGGAGCCACCAAGGTGGAGAAGTGGGGAATAAATTGCCGGTAAGAGTTTGCGGAGCCCAGGAAGCGCTGTATCGCCCAAAGGCCGACAGGACGGGGCCATTGTAGTACCACAGAGACTTTTGCTGGGTCCATCTTCAGGCCCTTAGCTGAGACTATATACCAGAGGAAAGGCAGGCTGGACTGATGGAATAAACATTTCTCCAGCTTGGCGTGCAGTCGGTTGTTGCGCAGACGTTGCAGAACCTGGCGCACTTGTGTCCGATGAGTCTGAAGATCAGGGGAGAAAATCAGGATGTCATCTAGATACACTATGACGCAGGTGTACAAAAGATCCCGGAAGACATCATTGACGAATTCTTGGAACACAGCTGGAGCGTTACAGAGCCCAAAGGGCATCACGAGATATTCGAAATGTCCATCTCGGGTATTAAAAGCCGTCTTCCACTTGTCCCCCTCCCGAATTCTGATGAGGTTATAGGCTTCTCGCAGGTCCAATTTGGAGAACACCTTGGCGCCGTGTGGTGGGCAAAAAGCCGCGAGATCAGTGGGAGATGGTAGCGGTTTTTCACGGTAATTTTGTTTAGACCCCTGTAGTCAATGCACGGATGGAGGGAACCATCTTTTTTCTGCTCGAAGAAAAACCCGGCTCCGGCTGGGGAAGAGGATTTACGGATAAATCCTTTCTGAAAGTTCTCGTGTATTTAAGCCGACATGGCCTGAGTCTCCGACACGGACAGCGGATAGACCCTTCCCTGGGCAGGACTGGTTCCAAGGAGGAGGTCAATGGGGCAGTCGTAAGGCCGATGTGGGGGCAGCATATCGGCCTCCTTCTCGGAGAATACATCCCCAAAATCCTGGTACTCTACAGGCAGGCCTGGCATAGGCTTGGCGGACGGCTGTGGAGAAGTGGTAGGCACCAGGCGTGGTACCTCCAAACAGAGGTTCTGGCATTCCGGTCCCCAACGCAGGACCTTGCCTGCCTTCCAGTCGAGCGTAGGGGCGTGACGTTGCTGCCAGGGAATCACTGAGGAAGCACGAGACAGAACTTGGAACATGATCTTCTCCTTATGTTGCGCCCCTACACGGAGGGTCACCGGCCGGGTTATGTACTGGATGGGGTCACTAAGGAGCTCCCCACTGACCGAAGAAATAAGCAGAGGCTTTTCCAAACGGACTACTGGCACGCGGTATCGGGTTACCAAGGAGGCATGGATGAAGTTCCCGGCTGACCCAGAGTCCAGGAAGGCAGAACTCCGGAACGATAGACCAGCATCAGATGTCACCTCCACTGGCATCATCAAACGTGGAGAGGAGGAAACAGCACCTAGGGACGCCTCTCCTACGGCACCTAGGTGTGAGCGTTTCCCGGATGCTGGGGACATAGCGGACAGCTTCTGCGGAAATGGTCCGGGCTGGCGCAGAAAAGACATAGGTTCTCTGCTCAATGATAAATGGGCCCGGTCCACCTGCATGGGTTCCACATCGGAGGCTTGAGAGGGTGGCAATGGAGAACGCTGGAATACCAGAGCCAGGCAAAACAGCCGACGGGGACATGCCAAGTATCTCTCTTGGCGGAGCTCTTCCTGCCTTTCAGCGAACCTTACATCGATGCGGGTGGCCAGGTGAATTAATTCGCTCAGGGAGAACGGGAGGTCTCTTACTGCCAGAGCATCTTTTACCCTGCTGGACAGACCCTTATAAAGTGGCGCAGAGGGCGGCGTCATTCCAAGTCAGCTCCGAAGCCAGGGTACGAAATTGAACCACATAGTCTCCCACAGAGGATTCGCCCTGCCGAAGGCTCAAGAGCGCGGTCTCTGCAGAGGATGCACGCGCCGTCTCCTCGAAGACGGAGCGGAATTCATGGAGGAAGCTCTGTAGATCCGCAGTCACAGGGTTATTCCTGTCCCAGAGGGGGGTTGCCCAAGCCAGTGCCTTCCCGGATAGCAGACTCACCATGAAGGCCCCCTTAGACCTCTCCGAGGGAAACTGATCCGCCATCAGTTTCACGTGCATAGAGCATTGGCTAATAAAACCCCGGCAGAGCTTGGGATCCCCGGCAAAGCTGGAGGGTAAAGGAAGCCGAAGTTTGGGTCCCACGGTGGCTAAAGGAACGGCAGGCATAGATGGAGCCACAGACGGAGGCGGAGGCTGTTGCTGGGACGCAAGGAGCTGACGCATCATGGCGGAGAGCTGGCCCAATTGCTGTGCCTGTTGTGCGATTTGCTACGATTGTTGGGCAACAATCGTCGTAAGATCCACGATGCTAGGCAGAGGCACCTTGGTGGGATCCATGGCTGGATCTTACTGTAACGAACTTGGTAGTGGATCCGCTGGACCACCGCAAGCGATGGTGTAAGCCACGCTAGGGAGTGGAAGCTACGTAGGTCCCGGTTTTGACCAGAGCCCGCCGCAAAACGGGATGGACTTGCTGTGGCGGGACTGTACCAGGTCGCTACCCCTGACGTGACTTGCTTGCAGTGACAGCCAAGGGTGAGCGTGGTACAGAATCGTGAGACGTAGGCGTAGTCGGGGACAGGAGGCAAGGTCAGGGCAGGCGGCAAAGGTTCAGAGTCGATAAACATAGGCAGAGGTCAGAAAACATGGTAAGACCTTAAACACTCAGGAACGCTTTCTCTAGGGCACGGAGGCAACAAATATCCAGCAGGGAAGTGACGTGGATCACAAAACTATATAGGGTCAACGCCCGGAAATTAACAAATTACCGGCACGCTGGCCCTTTAAATTTACATGAACGAGCACGGGCACGCAAGGGGGGCGCACGCGCATTCCGGCCGCCAGGGGAAGAGAGCAGAACAGGAGTGAGGTCAGGTGGGTGGATGGGACGAGCACGGCCAGCAGCACCATCCGCGGCGCTACCCGTCCCACCGGGCGCCCGCAGGGAGGGACACGGGTATGCCCGCGGTCTGTGGACGGGGATGCGGCGCGACCCGTTACACAAAAAAATCCTAATCTACAAAAAGACAATCTGTAGAATAGGGGATATCTCCAATCCTGCTATACGTGTCAGGAGAGAACTATCCCTATTGTAACTTATGTTTATTGCTGCCTATCCAAAAAATGGGGTAATAATCCTAATAAGGATAGCCTCAGTCTGAAACCTAAGGCTATCAACAGCCCTATTGCACCCTACATTAATGACTTCCCAACGCGTTGCCTTCCAAGGTTAGTTTGTAATTGATCAGGGTAGTAGTAGAAATATATGCACAAATGCTTAGAACACACTGATATAAGAATCAATATACCAGACATACAGTATATCCGCCACCAAGGAACAACTAGACAATACATATAATATATGATGAGATGTACAATATAAAGCCCAATGATGCAATTAATACCATATGGCGTACAAGCACAGAGGCCCAATCAAAGACTCAATGGTCCACTCTCGAATAGAAAAACATGGTGGTACAAATCATACATAATCCATTATCTTCACATAAGCATAAATTCAGTAGCTCAATTATAGACCAAGTAGTCCCCTCTAAAATGAAGTCCTAACTGTAGATACATTTAGCAGGATTGGAGATATCCCCTATTCTTCAGACTACCTTTATTTCTGTTTTTTGTAGATTAGGATTTCTTTGTAGTTTAATTTGGATTAATTTTATTAAAAGCCTTATAAAAAGTTATATTTTACGGTCCTTCCAGTGACTACCATTGCGGTACTTATTCTCATACCCTGATGCTCTTCAGTAGTTCCTCAGGTTCTGTTGATAAAAAGTTCCCCCTGGCCTTTTTATCTTTATCTTTGTGCTGCATACTTTCTGACATTTCCCCGATTAATTGCTTGAACACTGTAGGGAAATGTGTTACTTACAGCATTTTAGAGGGGGCTTATCCACAGTATTTTGGAGCCCTTTATCTGATATTTTCCAAAAACCTCTTCTTTTTAATACTACTTGGTTGTTTTTTTTTCCATCTATTTTGCATTACCCTGATAAAGTCTAATAAAAAGAGCTGCTTCGAGGCAGGGGTGCCCTTTTTGAGTGGTTCCTCTGCCATTTAGGTAAAGATGACTGTCACGGTCCGAGATAGTGGATCCTCCGGACCGCCGCAAGTGATGGCGTAAGCCACGCCAGGAAGCGGAATCTAAGTAGGTCCCGGTTTTCACCAGGGATGAACTTGCTACGGCGGGAGTAAATCAGAACAAGGCTAGGAATGCTTTCTCTATAGGCTATAGGCACTAAAGTTCCGGTACAAGACTCAGGAAGGGGCAGGCTTAAATAAGGGCAGTGACCGACAATACCCAATTACCGGTGCACTGGCCCTTTAAATTTCACATAGGCTGGCGCGCGCGTGCGCCCTAGGGACCGGGGACAGGCGCGCCAGGAGACTGGAGCTGCAGCAGCAGCGCGGCCGGATAAGTCGGCGGGGACCCGGCCGACAGGGCGAGTGTGTCCACCGCCCGACATGCGGGCGGCGGTGCCGCTCGTGCCGGGACCACGGGTGTGCCTGCGACCCAGGACGGGGGTCGCAGGCCCACCCATGACAATGACATAGGGAACTTGCCACAACCATCTAAATACAATCTATTGTTAATATCTGTATCATAACACTAAATGGACTCCATATACAGAATTGTACCACGATGGATCTCTAAAAGATGATATCCATATTTCTACAGTAGATAATAATGTACTGGGCATGGGCCTTAGTCAGGAGGCCGTCACTTCTATGGTGTAGCTGCCGACTGACTGTAGACAAATGGAATGTCATCATCTAAGACCATAGAAATACTAATGAAAATAATGTAATACACTACATAAAATACATCTAAATTCAATAAGATCTATAAAGACTGTTTAGTCCATAGTGAGCCTAACTAGCTAAAGAAAAAAAATAATTCGGACAACCCTTTTAAGGGTATGTTCACATAACGTCCAATCGGTATTCCGACTTTCATTATTACCTATGGAAGATCAGTGTTGTGGTTGACACAAGCTGATTTTCCTTGATGCTGAATATGTTGACAAAGAATCGACATGTCGCCACACATTCTAGGGTACATGATGCAGAAAACCTGCCTGTGTCCTATCCTTATCTGAATTACGCCCTTACCAGCACATGATTTTCGACAAGGTTATGACGCTGATTGGGCACTGATATTTTCAACGCTGAAATCCGGTGTGTGAATGTACACTAAGACTCAATGAAAAAAAAAATTGCTGGGTCCTCATGGCTCAATAGCTGTTTCCTGAAGGTGAGGTCACACGGCCGGAGAAGCTAAATTCACACAGCCCAAATCATGCCCACTGGCACTGGCTGTGGTTTTCAAGATTAATCGAGGTGGTTTTACACACAAGTTTTTTTGGAAACTTCTACTGGAGTCTTTGAGTCAAAGCCAGTAGTGAATCCAGCAGAGAAGTATAAATCCTTCCTTATATTTCTCATTCCATTCGAATCTACTCCTGGCTTTGGCTCAAAAGACCACTGTGATAGTTATCCTAAACAAAGGGTGTGAAATTTCCCTAATTTCTGCATGATTTTGCAGGTTGGTAGCAGATTTACCCACAAATCTGTGCAGCCACAATTAATTTTAATGGTAATACTGCAATTTACCTGCAAAATCTCGTGACTGTTACCAATATACTTGAAAGCCGACAATGGGTGTGGGCCGCCTGGTCCCAGCATGCAGCCGGCTGTTCTCTGTGTCCTCACTTTTAAGGAATTAAATAAACTATGGAATTTAACACAAAGTATAATACAATAGTGCAGAACTTTTTATTATACAAATATGTTTTAGTTTGAAAAACCTTTCGTCCAAACTACCTGAAACTCTATACTAATGTTTTCGGCACACGTGTATAGAGTTGGTGCCAGCCAAAAAATAATCAATTAGTATATATATATATATATATATTTATATATATATATATATATATATATATATATATATAGAGAGAGAGAGAGAGAAGATAAGCGGCACTCGATTAGTCAAATTTGAATAGTCTTTAATTTTCATTTCACAGGAACATTTTCATAAAATAAAAAAATTTATGAAAATATGCCTGTGAAATGCAAAATAAAGACTATTGAAATGTGACTGTTAGAGTGCAGCTAATCTTCTCTATATACATACTAATGACTAGACATGCTGGAAATTGTAGTGCAGTCACATGTGTGTCATGAAACCGACCTGACAGGTCAATAGAAAAGAGGTTTTGAATGCAATGAATCGGAAAATCCCATTGTATACTTTCAGTTCACAGTAATTGCAGCTCTAATCCGGGTTTTGGAGCTTCTATGACATCTAATTAGGAGGATGCTTGTCATGTGGAAGAGCAGTGTCTGTGGGAAGCTTCGACTCCTAGCAAATCCTGAAAGCTCATATGCTGTGGTACTTGAAAGTTTGTGAACCCTTTAGAATTTTCTATATTTTTGAATACATTTGCCCTTCGCTAGGTTCACAGTCTTTTTTATGCCTTTTTTTGCTGAAATATTCACAAGCCACACCCAGGAATGAAACCTACAAAAAGAAAGCGTATAATAGACCACAATATCAAAAAGGATCCCAAAGTAACCCTTAAGCAAGTAAAGGCTTTCCTCACATTTTGTAATGTTAACGTTTTTGGGTCACATGTGAAACTGTTTAGGTCTAAAAACCTCCTTTTTTCCGTAGTAACCTAGGGTAAAAAAAGTAAGTTTTAGACCTAAACAGGTTCATACATGTAGCCCTTTGAGTCCAGTATCAGGAGGACAACAAAAAACCATGGTTCCCAATTAAAAACAAAGTTCCTTCCCTCCATAAAGAAAATACGGTGTTTTTGAAATTTTGGCTAAAGATCACCGGGACAAGCCAGAGGACTGTTGGAACAATTTATTGTGAACAGATGAGACCACAGAAGGGGGTTTTTCGAAGAAAAAGTGTTTTTTTTTGGAAAAAGGGAAAAACACCGTATTCAAGCCAAAAAAACCCTTAAACCTAAAAAGAAACAGGGTAGAAAAGGGTTTTCCCACATCCTTTTTTCCACGCCCAATATGTGATTTTGGGATCATTCGTCCAATAAATGAGCAAGTCCTAATTTTTTTTTGATTTCACCCGGGTTGTTTTTTTTTCCTTTTTAACTATTTTAAAAAGTGAAAATCTATGTAGTTTAAGGGCAAATTTAAAAAAACCAAAACCTCAAGAAAACCATGGGCCCTGGAGCAAGACAATGTTTCAAAGCCCCATTAGTAGTGGGGGGAGCGATTACGTTGGCTATCAAACTTTTGGGCAAAGTCGTTTATTTGGGGCCACCATCGAAAAGGGTTTTTTTTCAAAAGGGTGGCAGCTTTATGAGGGGGGGGAATGCCCAAATTAAAGTCAAGGGGAGAGCAACCCCACCTCATTCTTACCCCCAAACAGGGCTGGGAAGTTTGGAAAAAAACCAGCCACAACATTAAAATTGGATACCTGCAAAAATCTTAGGCACAACACTTGGGCCCTATAAAAACCACAAAAAAAAGTCACACACCATTCACTATCCCTGTCTTGTCCCAAACAGCATGCCCCCTTAAAACCTGCATAAACCCAAAAATTTAAAAAGTGCCAGAAGGCAGTTTTAATTTAACCATCATTTTATTTGAACGGGACATTGAATTTTCCCTGTCCGGGAACGCGGGCATCCCCCTTTTTTTAAAAACCTCATGACCCCAGTTTTTAAAAAGTCCCCGGAAAAAAATTAGCCCTCTAACCACCATTTTAGTTAAAATTTGGAAAATTGACAAACCCTGCCCTTTGGACCGCAGCAAGACCCAAAAAACCTGCTGACCCCCAGTTTAAAAAAGTCCCCTGAAAAAGGGCCCTTTAAAACCACCTTTTTATTTTAAAACTGGACTTTTGAAAAACCCTGTCCAGGAACGCACCCATGAGCCCCAAACCTGCATACCCCCAGATTAAAAAGTGCCGAAAAAGGAAACTTTCAACCACCATTTTATTTTAAACCTGGACTTTGACAAAACCCCTTCCTAAACCGCAGTATGACCAAAAAACCCTTTCCCTGCCCCCAGTTTAAAAAAGTGCCGGGAAAAAGGATCTTTAAAACCACCTTTTTAGTTGAACTGGACACAAACTATATCTGTCCCTGTACCGCAAATACCTTTAAAACCCCTTTTCTAAACCCACAGATTAAAAAGTCCCGGGAAAAAAGGGTTTTTTAAAACCACCTTTTTAGTTGAACGGGAAAAATTAAACAGAACTGCCCCGGACCGAAATTTAAGGGACCTTTAAAAACCCTGTTCTGACCCCCAGATTAAAAAGTCCCCGGAAAAAGGAGTTTTACCCAACCCAAACCATTTTATTTTGAACGGACAATTGAAAAAACCCCCGTCCTGGACCGCAGCATCCCCTTTAAAACCCTTTCGGGCCCCACAGTTTAAAAACCCGTCCCGGGAAAAAAAGGAGCCCCTTTCAACCATCATTTTATTGAACTGGAACATTGACAAATCCCTGCCCCTGGACCGAAAGTAATAAACCATTAAACCTGTCGCCCCCCCAGTTTAAAAAGTCCCGGGGGGGGAAAAAGGAGTCTTTTTTTAAAACCCACCATTTTTTTTAAAACTGGACTTTGGCCTATACCGTCCTGGGGCCACAGCAGACCCGGGGCCCCGGATTACGTGGGTGCGGTAAAAGGGGCCCCAGGCGGGGGTCTGTCATTTCCCCCCAAAAAAACGCGGGTTTAAAATGCCCTAAATAAACGGCAACGAAAACGTTGTCTAAGCAAAAGGGGAAGGGGAAGTTTGAAAAACTCCAGCCTTCCTCGTACACATTAAAGCCCTTTGGGTAGCGTTTTCCCCCTTTCCCTTTAAGGAGTGGGGACCAAATTTGGGTTTCATTTTCGAAATACGGTGGTTAACGCCCCTGTTCCACCCAGGGGGCCCTTTTTTTTTTGCATTCTTTTTTTTCCTTTTTTAACTCAACTTGCTGGGGGAAATTGTCCCTGAAAACTTTTTTCTCTTCCGTGCTCCAAACTCCATGTCCTCTGAATGACCTACATCGGGTCCAATTTTTTCCTGTATCCCCTTGTACAATTCGAGGAATTTTTTTACCACTTTTTTATCCAAAATTCAAATTTTTTTAAGAAAAAGTTTTAATTCTACAAACAAGAACCAAATTTTTAAAAAAAAAAATAGGGATGGAATCCCACCATGCCCCTTTGTTTTCCCCCAAAAATTTTTAATTGTAGTAAACCATGGGGCCAAAAAAAGGGTTTTGATAGCAAATTTTGCAAAACCCCAAAAAACCAAAGCCCCATTTCCAATAAATTTATCCTTTTAAACCCTGCCCTACCTTAACCATGTAATTTTTCTGACACCCCCCATCACCCTTGGGGGCCACTCTTTGAACAATTGTGAAGAAAAATGCCTGTTAAAAAACAACATTTTTTTAAAATAAAACCTGTAGTAAAGCGGGCTTTTTCAAAGAAAAAAGCCCCCAAAAATTAAAAAGCATAAACCCTTGAGCCATTTTTGGAAAATTGTGAAAAAACAAAGTTTTTTAAAAAAAAAAATTTTTTTTTTTATAAAAAAACCCTGTAGAAAATTGCTAAATTTTTCAAAGAAACAAGCCCCAAAAAAAAATAAAAATACTTCTCAGCCACTGTTAAAAATTGTGGGGAGAAATGCCACTTAGAACCCAAACAATTCGTTCCAAAGGCCCATAAATTTTTTGCTAACCCCACAGCGCATGCCCCCAAAAAAATTAAAAAATAGCCCTTCTCAGCCCACTTTTAAAAATTGTGGGGAGAAATCCCAAACTTAGAAGCCACATTTCTGTTCCATGGGCCCAAAATTTATAGCTTTCTCACAGCAAAAGACCTAAAAACCCCTTGAAAAATGCGAAAATTTCCTTAAGATAAAAGGTGAGTAAATGGAATACGGTTTTGAAAAAAACCTTGCTGCTTTTATAGTCCCCTCACAGCAAAACCACAAAATTAAATTTTGGGGGGAAAAGAAAAAAAAAAATTTGGGCAGTAAAAAATGACTTTTTTAAAAAAACTTTTTTTCAAGGGGGAAACCAAATTTCTTGTGAAGAGGAATTGAATTAGCCCGGGCAACAAATGGGTGACCCTCGGAAATTTGGGGCCCCAAAACCCATAAACAAGACCCAAACCCCCTGATTAAATCTTGTTTAAAGTCAAACGATCCACATTATCTGGGGAAAAAAAACCCGGGATGCGTTTGTCTGTAATGCCCTCCCTCCAGCTGGGGCGGAAGGTCCGCTCAGAAATGACCGGGTTTTGCGGGGGCAACAACACCCTAGGCGTGACAAAGCACTGGGGCCATTCTTCCAAATTTTGGAAATACCCAGAAGTCTAATTGGTCCAAACCCCCTACAAAAACACGGGGGTTGAGACGCGGGATAGTCCGGCACCATAAATCTTAAGCGATCTCTGTGTTTTTAAATGGGTCCCCCGGGAAATTGCATGCGTTGGTGGGGGTGGAAAAACCAAAGTTAAGCCAAGGTCACCCATTAGCTTTTTTCCCCCTTTGCCTGCTGCCCGCTAAGCCTACTTGGGAAATCTACGGGCTGTCACGCCCGCTGAGTTTTTTCCCCACCGTGAAATTTTGGGGAACTTGAAGAAACCCGCCCAGATGTCCCCAGTTGATAAATTTCCAGCAAGGCCCTTCATTTCCTCATTTTACTCTCTTTTTGGGTGGGGGGGAAAAGGAAAAGTGCGAGTTTTGTTTAAAACCGGGGACCCAGGGGGGTTTCCCACTCATTAACTGTTGTTAAATTTTTTTGAGGGCCCTTTTAATGCAGGATCATGGGGAGAAATGGAGCAATCCAAAGCACTCATGTGAAGATGGACCTTTTTTTCCCCCAACCCTTTCCGGGTTCGAGGGGAAAACAAGCAAACGGAACTTCCTAAAACCTTCCCCCTCCGCCTCAAATTCGGGGCCAACCCCCTTCCAAGCGGGGAACTTCGGGCCCCTAGGAATACCCCCCCTCCCCCCTCCGCTCCTCCGGCACAGCTTAAACACACCCGATTTCCCTGAGATTTTCACCCGAGGGGGGGGGTTTTGGGCCCCCACCTTGCACTAGCCCTGGACCCCGAACCACTCCCTAAAAAAAGGACCAAGAAAATGTGAAACTGTGGGCCCTTTGTGGATTTGAGGGAGAAAAAGGGGCTCCGGGCCCCCATCTGGTCCGTCTCCCCCCCCCGTTTTGGCGGGACCGGGTTTTTTCCCGAGTGCCCCAAGACGTTTTCCAGAATTTAAATAAACCAAAATGCCATGTTTGACAAGGGTTTTTTCCCCCCCCCCCCCGCACTGACCTTTTTTGGGGCTTCTTCAAAACGGGCAAGGTTTGGGCAGAGCTCTTTCACCTTTCCTCCCCTCTCGGGCTAAAACACCCCGGGGCCGCACCGCTGCTTGTCAGGGGCCCATGTGTCATTTCGTACTGCGAAAGGGGAATTGGCGCTGCTCCCCACAATCGTTGGAGCATGGGAGGGTAAATTTTCCAGTTTTTGCCACATCAACAATGAGCCCATTGACGGGAGGCCGGTTTGACCGGGCCAACGCGGAAAGGCGGGACGAAGCGGGGTGCAAATGGCTGAAGTGCGAACTTAGCCCTTCCCGAGCCTTCCTCAGAAAGGCAGTCCAGACCCGGAAGCCTTTAGAAAATTTTTGGACGACAAGGTTCATAACAAAGTCCAGGGAAGGGGGATGCCCCCAGCCAACCGATCTTAAAAGGGGGGCCACAGATTTTTGCCCGTTAAACGCAAAAACCCCCCCTTTGCCTGGCACAAGGGCTTTGGGACCCAGCCAGGGGCCCGTTCCCCCGTTTCGGAAAAGGGCCCTCCCCCAACTCCGAAACCTGTGTGTGGACGTCTCCAAACAGATTAAATTTTAAAAACGGGCCCGGTTTTTCCCTGGGCACGAGGGGCCACCCAAAGGGCCTTGGGGGAAAAACCCTGCAAACCCTCCCGCTTTTTAAAGGGGCGGGGCCGCCGACCTGAGACCACCGTCACCCCCCCGGGGCAATTTCCCCCCCAGCTCACCCAGTGAAACTATCACAAAAGGTTAAGGGGGCCTTGGCCGGGGCTTACAAATCCAAAGGTCGGTGATTTAGAAGGCTTTTCCCCGGGCCCCAGATGCAAAAAACGCCCCTTGAAATTTTTTGATGACACTGGCTTTGGGCCCGGGGAGGGACGGCTTTTTCTGGGAAAGAAATGCCGCACGGCATCTGGTAAGGGGGGAGGCAAGGGCCATGACGGGCGGGAAACCCCCTTGGGCCACCAGAAAGGAAAGGCAACCTTTTTCCCAAAAGGGCCCAAAAACCCCGGCAATTTCCCACATTCAGGTTTTGGCCCTTTTGGGTGGTTGGGGTTTAAAGTTTTTCTTTTTTGCTCCCAAAACCGGAAGACAGAAGGGTGGCCCGCTAACTGGCCCCCTGTACGGCGGCATGTCTCCAAAAAGGGGGGAAGGGAGAAGGGGAAGGATGGGGGCTCTGGGGGTGCTGGTTGGGGGACCGGGGGACGAAAGGGGGCGAAAAGCGGAGGCCCGGGTTTCCCCGATCCCTGACCGAGAGACCCGGGGAAACAAGGAACGCCCTTTGGGGGGCGGAGGAGGGAAACCCGGGGGTTTTGAAAAGAATGGGTTGGGGGCCCGGGGTCGGGGCGGCCTTTTTTGACCAAATGTTGCCTCCATTTCAACCAAGGGATTGCTGCCTGGCTAGACATGTTGGGGTTGGTTTAACCACCGGTTCTAGCCTCTACTTTTGCTTTAAAAGGCAAAGGGGGCATATGAAACGCTGGGGGGAATCAGAGGGTTGGGCCAAAGAAAGGGCCCCGTCTTGAGAGGCCTGGAAACCCTTTTTGAAAGGCGATAACAGGACCGGGGGTTTTCGCGACCGGGGGCTGGGGGAATCAAATCAAACGGGCTTCTGGGGACCGCCCTCCCCTTTTTTTGAGACGGAACCCTACTGACACTACCCCAACGTCTTTCCCCTCGCCAGTATGAAGCGCTCGCAAAACAAATTTTGCGAAAAACCACTTGGATCCGCAATGTCCCCTCATCATCCCTCAACAACACAGGGGAAAATTCCCTCTTTCCCACATTCTGCCCCCAGGGGCTGCGGGGGTACAAGCAAGAGGGGGGGGCCCAAAACGTTTCCGACCCCCCCCGGATTTTTGCCGATTGCCGGCCCTTTCCCTTTTCCCCCCTCGAAGGCATCATTTAAATGGGCTCAGAGCAGAAAAAAAATCATCCCTTTTGGGCCCCTTGATCTTTTTAAAATGCTTTTAGACCCCAAACCCATTTTTGGCATCAAAGGGGGTCCCTTTAGAAAAAGGGTTTTTCCCCCAGTGGGGGTATACAATTTGACAAATTTTGGGCGCTTTTATGTTGGACGGATGGGTGGGGAAGCTGATGAGACATTTGGGGGGGCCGTGACTGGAGGACAGGGGGTAAAACCCGCTGGATTCAAAGGGTTTTTTTAACCACTGAAGGACAGAAAAACGAAACCCGGGTTCTTTTCCGAATTCACAGGGCCCTACCCAGCATCAGGCCTGACGGCCCGCAACTGAAATCCCTGGCCCTGCGTGGGGTCACTAAACGCTGGAAGGAACAACCCCCTAACCTCCCAAACCCCATGTCCCCCCCCCCTTTTTTGCCGCTTTCCCACCTAATTTCGCTCCATTTCAGGGAAAAAACAAATTTTAAAGGTATGGAAAGTTTTGGGAAAAGTCCTTAAATTTAAAAAAACGGCAAATCCCAGCTAATTTTCAAATCCCTCAAATCAAAAAAAAAATTGCCCAATTTTTTAAATAAACTGCAAAATGATCTTTTCAAGTCAACAAACTGGCCTGCCCAAATTTAAAAAAAAACTTTTCGAAATTTAATTCGGGTAAAAAAGGGATTTTTTTGGCAAACCCATCAAAATTCCCCCTTTGGGGTAAAAAAAATTTCCGTATTTTACCTTTAAGTGGGAAGGTGCCTCAATGAAAAAAGCTGTAAATTCACCAAAGTCAAAAAAAACGAAAAAAAGTAATGTATTTGGATAATTTAAAAAGTTTTTTTGGCACCAAACAATTTTACCTGTGGGTTAAAAAAAAAAAAAACAAAAATTTTTTTGGGTTTAAAATTTTTAAATGCAAGGGGGGCTCTATCAACAAATCTGGGCCGGGGCAAAAGTTTCAAAAAACACGGGATCTGAAAGTATTCGGATAAAAAAAGGGATTTTTTTTTGGGACCTTCAATTTTACCTTTTGGGGACTAAAAAAAAAGCGATTCCCATTTAAAAATGCAAAGGGCCCAATAAAAAAAGCGTAGGCACCCCAAAGGTTTAAAAAACCCGATTTGTAATGTTTCGGGAAAAAAAAAGGGAAATTTTTTTGGGACCTATCAATTCCCCCTGTTTAACTCACAATTGCGGAAACAAAAATTTAACTGCAAGGTGGCTCTATCAACAAATCCCGGACTTTTGGGAAAAGTGCAAAAAACTCGTAACTGGGAATTTATTGGATAAAAAAAAGGGGTTTTTTTTTTGCACCTAACAAATTTACCTTGGTACTAAAAAATTGGGGTATTCACTTTAAGTTTCAAAATTTCCTCAATGAACAAAGCTTTTGTTCACCAAAGTTTAAAAAAAAAACCCCTAACTGGAAAAGTTTCCCGGGTAAAAAAAAGGGATTTTTTTGGGACCTATCAATTCACCGGGGAAACACAATTGCTTGGAAAAAAAATTTTTAAAAAGAAGGTGGCTCTATCAACCCAAAATTGGGCTGGGCAAAAGGCAAAAAAACGTATCTGTAATGTATTCGGATATTAAAAGTTTAAATTTTTTGGGACCAAAAAAAATTTACCTGTGGTGGGCTAAAAAAAAAAGGGAGTATTCCCAAAAGGGGATTTCAAGGGGCCCCAAAAACAAAGCGAATTTTGCACCAAAGTCAAAAAAAAAAAAGTATCTGTAAATGTATTTGGTTAAAAAAAGGGGATTTTTGGGACCCAAACAAAACCCCGGGTTGGGCTAAAAAATTTCAGTATTCACATTTAAGTGCAAGGTTTCCCTCAATGAAACAAAGCTGTATGCCCCAAAGTCAAAAAACACTTTTCGTAATGGGAATTTGGATAAAAAGTTAAATTTTTTTCCCCCTATCAAATTTCCCCGGGTAAAATCCCCAATTCTTGGGGGTTCAAATTTAACGTAAGGGGGCTCAAACAACCCAAAACTGGGACTTTTGGGGGAAAAATGCAAAAAACACGTATCTAATTTGGAAAAAAAGGGATTTATTGGCACCTTTTCAAATTTACCGTGTGACTAAAAAATTTTGCAGTAAATTTACCCTTTTTAAATGCAAGGTCCTCAATGAACAAAGCTATTTTGCGCCAAAGCCCAAAAAAAAACGAATCTGAAAAATTTTTTCGGATATTACAAGAAATTTTTGGGCCACCTATCAACCCCGGGCTGACGCTGGGTTCTAATTAAAGTACCCAAAGGGTTTTAAAAATCAAAAAAGGGGAAAAGGGCCCAAAAATTGAAAAAAAAACCCCCAACTGGGAAAAGTAAAAACGAAATAAAAGGTGGGGAGTTTTTTGCACCTAACAAAAGACCTGCAGTTACTAGAAAAGATTTTTGTTAAAAAATTTGTTCCCGGGTGCCCAAAAACCAGGAAAAAATTTCAAAAAGAAAAACTGTTAATAATAAAGCAAATTTCAATGTCCCCCCACTAAGCTTGGTTAACTTTTTTCCAGTATTCTTTAGGCTTGCTGTGTTTTCCCCCCCGGGGGCCCCCCCTGCCTCCCCCCCCCCCCCCCCCCTGACTTTAAAAGCAAAATAGATGGGTCCTTAAAAAAATTTTCTACCCAACAAAATAAAAACTTCCCAAACCCCAAAACAAAATAAATTTTAAGGAAAATAGCTAATAGTAAGGTTACCCTTTTGAAGAAATTAATAAATTCGGCTGAGCTTTTTGGACACAACAGAGCGCATTTTCCTTCTGCTCTGAGACGCCCCGAGAGAAAACTGGGCGAACAGGAAACGCTGTTTTTTAAAGAAAAAAAGAGGTCAAATTTATTTTTTCCAGCCATCGCAACCATACACAAAACCCCCCCCGACTTCGCACACAAAATCCACCCCCGGGTCTATTTTTAAAACTGAAATTTTTTCCCGGCCGCCAAAATTTAAAAAAAAAAATTAAAAATAAGAAAAAAAAAAAATTTAAACCCAAAAAAAAACCCAAAAACACCCAAAAAAACCCCCCCCCCCCCCCTACCCCCAACCCCAACCCCCCCCCCCCCCACACCCCCCCTTGTCCTTTAACCAAACCCCGAAACTTGGAAAAAAAAATTTTAAAACCAAGCCCGTCCCCCCAAACCCCGTAAAAAAAAACCCCCCAAACCGTCCGGGCCCCCCAAAATCCCCCTTTCCACCGCCCCCATCCCCCTTCCCCCCCCCCCTTTTTCCCCAACCCCCTCCCCCAAAAGGGGCCCCCAAAACCCCCCCCCCACCCCCCCAACACCCCCCCCATCCCCAAATCTTACCAAAACAAACCCCCCCCAAAAACCCCCCCAACCCCCTTTCCCCCCCAAAAATTTCCCCCCCCCCCAACCCAAAAACCCCAAAATTCCCCCCCCCCCTTCAAGGGCCCCCCCAGACCACCCCTCCCCCCCACCCCCATCCCCCACCCCCCCCCCCCCCCCCCCCCCCCTGGCGCCCCCCTCCTCCCACCCCCAACGCTCACCAAATTAAACCCCCTCCATCCCCCCCTTTTTTTCCCCCCATCCCCCCCAAAACCCCCCGCACCCCCCCCCACCCCCCCCCCAAAAAAATACCAACCCCCCCCCCCTTTTATCCCTTCCAACCCCCCCCCCCCCCACCCCCACAAACCATCCCCCCCCACCCCCACAAATTTTAAAACCCCCCCCCCCCCGGCCCCCCCCCCCAATACCCCCCAACCCCCCCCCCCCAACACCCACACCAAAATCCCCCCCGCCGGGAACCCCCCCTCGGGGGGGGGTTGGGAACCCACCCCCCCCAACCCCCTCCCCAAAAAAGGCCAAACCACAACCCCCCCCCAAATTCCCCCCCCCTTCCAAACCCCCTATTGCCCCCCCTTTAAAAAAAGGCTGGCCCCCCCCCCCCCTCAAACCCAAGAAAAAAATCCCAAAACGGGGGGTCCCAAAAAATTTCCCCCCCTAATCCCCCCCCCGGGGAAAAAGACCAAAAACCCCCTATGAACCCCCCCCCAAAGGCCCCTCAGGATGCATGCGCTGGCGCGCTCAGATTTAGAGGGACAGCGCGGCGGTAATTGGTTGATTGCTGGCCACTGACCCTATATAACTGCACCACCTCAAGCATGCCACCGCCGGATCTATGCCTAATGAGAAAGAGTTCCAGAAGCCTCATCCGTGTTTCTCATGTACCGAACCCTCCGCTCTCGTTTACCGACCACAAACCTTTCTGCCTGTCTCCGACTACGAGTGTGCCCAACGATTTTGTACCTCGCTGCACCTCGGCTGCCTCCGCAAGCAAGTAGCATCATAGCATCAGGCTGTAGCGACCTGGTGGAATCCCGCCGCAAGGCAGGATGGGCTTGCGGCGGGCTGTGGTGAATACCGGGACCCACTTAGACTCCGCTCCCTGGTGTGGCCTGTACCATTGCTTGCGGAGGTCCAGTGGATCCACTTCACCTGCCGTTACAGTTACAAAATCGTATGAGAGGTTCCAAGTCAGGGACAGGAAAGAAGGTCATGGCAGGCAGCAGGCAAAGCATAGTAAAGGAATAGAGACAGGAACACGGTAGAGGCAGACATACAAGGAATGCTTTCTCTAAGGTACTGAGGACAAATAGATCCAACAAGGACAGGAGGAAGAGGCAGAGCGAAACATGGTCAGCGCCCAGTGATAACAAATCACCAGCGCACGCCCTAGGGGGTGAGGTGAGTATGAAGGCAGAGGACAGGAATCGCGAGTGTCTCCACTGCCTGATGTGCGGGCCGCGGCGCCACCCAGAGCGACTGGTGGAGAGGTACAGGTGTGCTTGTGACCCACAGTGTGTGGAACGGGGACAGCCATGACAGTACCCCGCCCCGCTTAGGTCTCCCCCTCCTTTTGGCCTATTAGAATTTTAGGAGGTCCTGATCAAGAATGTTGTCATCCAGCTCCCAGGGCTTCTCTTCTGCCCAAACCTCTTCCAGTCCAAAAGATAGTACCGCTAACCCCAAGTGGTCTTCTGTGTCAGAATTTCTTTAGCTTTGACTACATCGGTAGAGTCAGCTTGAGGGTATGGAGAAGCGACCGTCGCTGCCGAAGACAACCTAACGGGTTCATCAAAAACACTGCAGAAGTCTTCTAGGAAAATAGGGAGGTTAGCATTCACTTAATTGTCCCACAATGGAGTAGCCCATGTCATAGCTTCCCCTTTGATGAGACTGACCATGAATATCACCTTGTAGTATTCAGTAATAAACCAATTGGCCATGAGTTGCACGTGCATGGTGCACTGCGTGATGAAGACATGGTAGGCCTTAGTGTTCCATTCATATTTGGTCAGCAAAGAGAGGTGTAGCTTGGGACTGATTGATGCCACAGGAACCATAGGTGGAGAAGCAGCAGCAGATGGTGATGGTGGTTGTTGGACTGCAAGGAAATGGTGCATCATGGTGGTAAACTGGCTAACTTGTTGTGCCTTTTTGATGATCGTTCGTTCTGAGCAAAAACCATCGTGATACCCAAAATTTGGGCGGGGGGCTTGTGGCAGATCCAGGGCCCGGGGATCTAACTGTAATGGACCACTGGTAGTGGATCCACTGGACCACCACAAGCAGTGGTGTAAACTGTGTCAAGGAGCAGAGTTTAAGGACCCTCTGGTTTCCTGAGGCAAGAGACCCCCAGGTTGCTACCCTTTATATGACTTGCTTGCGGTGGCAGCCGAGGTGTAGCGAGGTACAGAATCAAAGTACAGGCTCATAGACTGCTTTTAGGATGTGAAATGCTGATGTAGTTGGAGGGCAAATATATACAGAATTATAGAAAGGGTTCACAAAGGCTTACCACACCACTGTATTTCAGGACATGCTGGGATTTGTAGTCTTAAAGGGGGGGAAGAAGCCATTTCATACAGGTTTGTTTCACTGTTTCATCACATTACATCACATCAGACATATTACATATTTCCAGCCTATCGACTCAGTAATCAAATTGTGGAAGCATTACAGTGCTAAGCATGATGTGATACTTAAAGGGGTTTTACCACGATTGAAAAAGATGGTCGAAAGAAACAGGCTCTTCAGTCTGCTGTAACTTTCGTGGAGCTGTTCTTGAGATAGGTGTAGAACCCAAAGATGGGACCTGCACCTATCAGACAATGAGGGCATATTCTAGCGATATGCAATCATTTTTTATCATGATAGAACTGCTTTAAACATGTGGGAAAAAAAACTATAGCCAGAGAATCCCTCTAAAATAACATAAATAAAAAGGTTATGCCTCAATCAATAAAATGGACGTTAATGTGATGTCCACACGGCAAGGTTTTTAAGTCTGTTTTCAGACGTAAAAAAAATCCAAGCTGTATTCTCCGGTTGGATTTCAAAACTTGGAACATTCACATTCTTCTGCTCATTTTTAGGGTGGAACATGTACTGTTCAATGTACTGTCAAATTCACTAACCGCGGACAGAAACCGTCCCCTTAAACCACCACTGGGGTTATAACTTAAAATCCAGATGGTGTGTTTACTGGCCTCTGCTGGCTACTCAGGCTGCTGAGGACACCAGGTCTGTCACTGTAGCCCCACATGGCAGCCATCGGGAAAAACAACAGGTCTGACTATAAAGCGACCTGAGGATGATCAGCCCAAGGGGGAAATCTAGGAATAGGGACACTTTAATGGACATATATTGAAAAATTTACTTGTTTTTGCAAGATCTTTAACATAGAAAGTAATCCTTGTAGTGAGGCAACCCCATTAAGTCCAGAGCTCCAGCGCTGCAAGGTCACAGGCTAATCCCATAAAAACCAACTGTCCTTTGTTTTTCTGTGGTAATAAACACCATCGAATATAACAATATACAATGCATAAAAACACACAAGTGTATGTTACTTTGTAGAGCATAAACCCTTGTTTTACATGCGTAATCTTGCAGGGGTGTGTCAATCAGGATTGCAAGAAATACACTAACTAACTAGTTTTTCTGACACACAAATGTGCCAAAAAATGCAAACAAATTGTATGAAAAAATGTATAAAAAAGGCGTCACAGAAAAATACATGTAAATGAGACTGAAAATTGTGTGTAAATGACTTGTGTTTTCCTGTAAAGTATACAGGTTGTTTTCAGAATCCAGTGTGAAAAATAACAGGGGGTCTAACCTTGAAGCTTTTAGAAATGTAATCTTCAAATAACTTTTTCTCTCCCAAAATAAAATAATTTTTACCTCCTATATTATTTAAGGGCGGGGATTGTTTATAGTCAGATAAAACAGGGACATTTTAAAAATGGGAAAAAGAGTAAATCATTTTTTTGTCACTATGTTCCCCAGGAGCCAACTATGTGCATTTTGTTGCTCGCAGTCGCAGTATTAATTATTACCTACTGGAAAGGAGAAAATGATTGGGCCCGTTCTAGAGAGTAATATAGAAGGGAAAGTAAGTTAACCCCTACGGTGTCACCACTTTATCGGACCTTAAAGGTGTTTTCTCACCATAATTATTAACATGTAGTGAAAGGCAAATAAAGACTTTTACCAAAGACATTGTTTTTTCTTGATTTTGCTTTGTTCAGGATATAAAGAAGATTTTATGGACTGCTAGTGTACATAAGTTTCTCTAGGTTATCGACCACCTCTCCTTGCTCTATCTTATATCTTATTGACCCAAGCTGCTGTTTGTCCAAACATAATGTGTCAGTCCCTGCTGAGTATTATGTCCAGTGTTATAGCAGGGCTGATATATCAATCACTGAGGTAGAACCACCCACAGCCTAACCAGAAAGTATGAGTCTGAAGCAGGCTGTGGCTCTGTAAAATCATGGTGGACAATGATTTTTTGTTTTTTTTTTTTGTTCCCCGCCTCACTACTTTCTGAAAACTGAAACTTTTTTTTTTTCATTGAACGTGTAACATTATGAGGGATTGCAGAAGACCTAGATTTCTTTAATGTAACCATTTTGGGGAATGTGTAATGTCTTTAAAGACTTTTATTCATAGGGAGAGGGATGGCAAGAAATAGCAATTCTGCAATTCTTGTGGTCTTATGTTTCGGACTCTTGTGTATGGTGTGTACTGTGTAGTATAAATTTATACCAGTTTTTTTATATATTTTATTGCTTTTTTACTGTTACAACACCTAAAAAAATATTTTTCTTTGTGTCAACATGTATAACTTAATTTTAACATCAATTGGGCAGCTTGAAAGCTTGTTTACTGTGGGGGAAAGCCTCACGCACTACTCGTCCTTCCCTCTTAGACTATCCTCTCCTTTGACACTGTCGACCTTTCCCTTCCTGCTACAAATCCTTCCTCCCTCAGCATCAGGACTCAGCCCTTCCTGGATCTCCTCATACCTCACTAATCGGACATTCAGCGTCTTTCACTCCCTCCCCTCCACCTCTCCCCTCTCTCTTTTGGTGTCCCCCAGGGTCGGTCCTGGGCCCCCCCCTTACTCTCCTGTCTACCCCTTTTGTCGGGGTCAGCTCATGCATCACACGGCTTTCAATACCACCTGTATGCGATGACCCCCAACTTTACATCTCGGGCCCAGACATCAACTCTTTACTGCCCAAGATCCCACTTGTCTGTCGCCCATTCCCCCTTCTTCCCTCCCGGCCCTAAAACTTAATGTAGAAAAAACGAACCATCATCTTTCCCCCTCCCACTCCATCCCCCACCTATCCCTATTACAGTCAACGCTCCACACTCCCCCCAGTCCCGAAATCCGCTCCCTTGGGGAAAAACCCTTTGCCTTCAAACCCACACATCCAAACCCTTTACCTCTGCCTGCCGCCTCCAAACCAAAAAATATTTCACGAATCCGCTCATTCCCAACCCTACACTACAAAAAGCTGGTCCATCCCCCGTCATCCCCCGTAACACTGCAACATCCTTCTCTCTGGCCTCCCTCTACACTCTGCTCCCCTTCAATCCATCCTAAAACTCTGCCCCCTCTACCCTTCAGGGATCCCCCTGCGACCCCGTTCCGGTTTGCAGGCCACCCTTTCCCCTCCCCCAAAGCGGCCGCGACCCGCAGTCGGGTCGAGGCACGCTCGTTCCTCTGCCTGTCACAAAGCAAATTACCTACCACGCTCCTGCTGAAGCCTCTGTCCCGCGGCACGCGCGGTTTTCCTTTCCCCTGGGGGCACGCACCCCGGGCAATGTTAAATAAAAGGGGCCAGTGCACCGGTAATTGGTTTTTGCCGGTCACTCCCCTTTTAACGCCTCTCCCTAGCACCCTTGCGGGATCTTTAGTGCCCTTAGCCATTAAAAAGCATTCCAACCCTTTATTCTAAACCCGTGTACCGAACCGTTTGCCTCCGCCCCCTCGACCACGAATCTTGTCGCCTGCCCTGCCCGTCTGCTTGCCACGCTACAACCATAAAACCCCTGCCCTGACCTTCGCTTGTCCCCGCTATGAGCCTCCCTGCATTTTGTACCCCGCAACCCCCTCGGCGCCTCCGAAAAGCAATCCGTCAGGAGACGACCGGGTAGATTCCCGCCACAGCGAGCCCCATCCCGCTTTGGGGCGGCTCGGGTGAATACCGGGCCCTACAAAAATTTCCGCCCCCGGGAGTGGCTTACGCCATCGTTGCGGGGGTCCAGAGGATCCACATCTCTGACCGTGACAGAAAGACCCGGGGCCAGGGATCCCGCCAAGGTGTTTTTACCGAGCATCCCAACACCCCACCGTCGTGGGTCAAGCAATCGAAACAGATCGCGCAGAAAAGCCGCGCAGAAACCCCCCCGGGGGGGACACTCCCTCATGAGCAGCACTAAACGCCACTCAGCAGCACATCGGCGCGGGGTTCCTCCCGTGGCGTTCCTCCATCGGTCCAAAAAACTCCGGTTGTCCATGCCGACAAATTTTGACGGGCCCCAAAAGGCCGCAGGGGCTTCTCACCCAGTGCTCCCTTC
This sequence comes from Phyllomedusa bahiana, assembly GCA_025379985.1. Taxonomy (NCBI): domain Eukaryota; kingdom Metazoa; phylum Chordata; class Amphibia; order Anura; family Hylidae; genus Phyllomedusa; species Phyllomedusa bahiana. The sequence goes on from JAODAL010020017.1 coordinate 63,086, forward strand.
ATGTGAACTTATGGGTGGTCATTCCCCCGGAAAGATCCAAGGTGGCCTCGGGTCATTTTTCTCTCTGAAAAGCCCTGGCCTGGGCGACTCCACTCTGGGGCCGAGGCGACCGGTCACGCGGACCTTGCACATTCCCACGGGGTTCCCAGTGTCTTCGAAGAGCCCGCCCTGCTTCATCTCAAATCGCCCTGTTGAGCCTCAGCCGGAACTCCTCCGTAGGAGACTACCCGTGCAATTTTTCCCCACACTAGCATTGGAGTTGGCTTGGAACGATGCTGCATTGTGCCCACATTCAAAAAAGGCCTCTCCAGCAAGATAAGGATCCCTTCCACCCCGGGATCCACCATCTTCATTAAGTAGCTCACCATCGGGAACCTCGTATACCTTTCACGGAAGACGCAGGGCCCGCCAGGAGCAGGTACCATCCAACCCGCGTCTACCTAGTCCTTTCGTCGGGGTTTTCTACGGCCTCCGCTCCCACTTCCCACCACCGTGGGGAGGCCTGCAAGTGGGTAGGCAAGGGAAAATTCCCACCTCCCCCCGCAGGAGCTTACCACGGCGTAAAGGGGAAACCTATTCTCTACTGCGGCAGCCCTAACATCTCCTCAGGGGGTTCCTGCTCCTCCACGGGGTCCGGATGACCGAGCACACCTAGCTATTGGGAGAGGCGTCCCTAGGGGGGGGTGCAGTTTTTTCTCCTCGTCTGAACATCCCGTCCTGGTCACACTGAAACTGGGACCCACTTTCAAGCTTTGCGTTCTTGGACCTGGTTCACTGGGAAAATCTTTGACCCGCCCCCTTTTTTCCAAATCAATCTCCCCATGGTTCCCCTGGAGAAACCCTGGCCATCTCCCCCTCAGTGGGGAATCCTCCTCCATCCGGGAAACCCTACTGAGCCTTTTCCCTTTAAGCAAGGCACTTCATAAGGAGAGATTTTGTTTTTTGTGTTACCCCGGTCTTCCCCTGGGCCTTTTCCCTGGGTGCAAAGCCATTTTCCGGTACTCCCAAATGGCAGACAGGCGAAGTCCTGCGGGGGGACCAGAATGTCGGGCTCGCTGTTTGGTGGCACCCCGCCCGGTGCTTACCGCTTCTCCTGTACGTTCAAGCCTCTAGCGGTCTTCCCGCTCCGTATCAAGGTTTGCTGATTCCCTTTTCCAAGAAGCAAGCCAGTCCTTGCCTCCCATCGTCCCTATGACGCCCCAATTGACCTTTTCTGCCGGAAAATCTCCTCCACGGGCAGGTCTACCCCGTCTGTGCCGAGACCTTGACGATGCCCCCCTACATCAAGAGAATTTCCAGAAGGGTTTTATTCGGAAGTCCTCCCCTCCGCTGGGCCGGGTTTTTTTTTCGTAATGAAAAAGGATGGATCCCCCCTCTGTGTATCGATTACCCTGGTCTCAAAAAAATCACCATAAAGAATTGATATCCCTTTCCGTTATTACCCAGCTATTTTACTGGCTCCGCGAGCCAAATTTTTTCCAAAATGACCTACGGGAGCCTAAAACCCTGATTCGAATTCGTGAGGGGACATGGAAGACGGCTTTCAATACTCGTTTTGGGACTTCGAGACCTGGTCATGCCCCCCTTTTGGCTTTTTAACGCTCCAGCGTTTTTTCCCGGAGTTCGTCAAAGACATATTCTGGGGCTTTTTTTATTCCTTGTTGTTGTCTATCTGAGACATTCTAATTTTTTCCCCCATCCAGTCCCACGTCAGCCATGTACGTCAGGTCCTTCGCGTTTGAGGGCTAACCCCTCTACCCAAAATCGAAAAATGTCCTGATCCATCAGCAAAGCCTTTCCCTTTCTCGGCTACATTAATTTTGGACAAGCCTGCAGAGGATCCTGCCCAAAATTGTCTGCCTTTTTGCATGGCCAAACCCGTGTGCCCCCGAGCCCTGCAAAGATCCCGGCTTCGCCAACTATTATAGACAGTTTGTGCCACACTTCTCTTCACTGGTGTCCCTATTGTGGGGTTTAAAGCAAAAAAACAGTAATCCTAGGGTTTTGGCCACCACCGCGGAGGAAGCTTCCTCAACTGAAAGTCTGCTTTTGCCTCCGCCCCCCTACTCACACGACCAGACACATAAAAACCCTTCCTTGGAAGTCGATCCTCCTCGGTGGGAGCGGAGCTGTACTTTCTCAAAAGGGGCCCATCGGAGACTTAGAATTACGGCCACAACTAGCCCAAAAAAAAGCCGTACTCCTGGGGGGGCTGACACCCGGTCAATATTTACACCGACCACAAGAATCTTTTACCTCCAGACGGGCCCCGTGTCTAAACCCGCGCCAGGCCCCGGAGGTCTTTATTCTTTTCCAGGCGACTTTCTGATTAATTTTTTTCCCCCGGAAAAAACGTAAGGCCGATGCCCCCTCTCCTGTGCCTCTGAGGGGAGGAGACGAACCCGCACCACGGCAATTATCTCCCCGAAAGGCTAATCTCTGCTGCCCCCATAGAATTGCATCGATTCCCCCCGGCAAGCTTAGTCCCCGGCTCTACGAAAAAAATAGTGCATTGGCAGGGGCACCCAGGGAAAAAACTTCCTTTTTATCTCCCTTTCACTGTGGCCCACTCTGGGCCCAAGGAAATTTTGTGATTTTTTAGAGTCATCACCTCTGTGCCCGCAACAAGTCCTCCACCTCAAGCCGGCAGGTCTGCTGAAGCCCCCTACCTAATTCCCGATTGTTCCTGACCCCCCGTGGCCCGGATTTTATTAACGGACCCTCCCGCCTTCCTCTGTAATAATGTGATCTGGGTAGTCACGGATCGTTTTTCTAAAATGTCCCATTTCGTTCCCCTGCCCTGGTCTACCCTCTGCCCCTCTTTTTTGGGCCCGCATATTTTTCCACATATTTTTTGGGTACATGGGGGCCACGCCATATTGTCTCTGATCGGGGGGCCTTTTTTCTTTCTGGCGTCCCTCGTAACCAGCTACAGTAAAATTGGATTTCTTTTCCTCGGCCTATCTCTTCAATCCATCGTGCAGGTGGGGAGGGTTAACCAGAAACAGGCCCTATCTGTGGCACTTTGTTTCTGCTCGCAGACACTGGGCCGATCTGTTACCCGGGCAGAATTTTCTTATAATTCTTTAGACTCCGATCTGCCCGGGGCCGCCCCCTTTTTTTATTTTCTACGGGCAAATCCCCTCCACCCCTCCCCCTCTCTGTGCCCTCGAGGTCCCGGCTGTGGAAGATTTGGTCCAGAAACCTAACCGCCATTTGGGAAACCCGACACCCAATCTTACTCCGGGGTTCCGCCGTAACAAGATACAGCTGACAGAAACCAAACCCCTCCCCATTTTCTTCCCCCGGGTGACAAGGTGTGGTTTGTCGCAAAGTATACCCCCTCAAGATCCCCGGTTTTAAGCTTGGTCCCCGGGTTTTTGGGACCATTCGAGTGCTAAAAAACCAAAACCCAGTGGCATACAAGCTCCGCCTTCCTCCCCCCTATGCGGGGCCCGAAATCCTTCCATGTCTCCTTCTAAGCCGGTCATCCTGAAACGTTTTTTCTCGAAACTGTTGCTCCCACTCCTGAGCTGAAAGCCACCAATGTCTTTACTATAAAGGAAATTCTGACAGAAAACAGTCAGAGGGAAGCGCCTGTTTCCCCATTGACTGGAAGGGGTTTCGGGCCCGAAGAAAGGCTTGGGAACCAGAAGACAATACCTAACCCAAAGTTACCAGGGGTTTTAATTTAAGCCAAAGGATAGGGGGCAAAGGAGGGGGGAGGGTACGTCACGGGTCCCCCGGGACCCCGTTTTGGGGCGGAGGCCCTCCGGTCCCCCCTGCCGACGGCCTGCGACCGCAGGGCGGCCAGCACGCCGTTTCCCCCGCCTTTTACACGAACACTTTCCCGACCACGCTCCTACGCAGCCTCTGTCCCGGCGCGAGGCCCCGTTTTCCCAGGGGGCGCGGCGCCGGAATGTTAAATTTTAAAAGGGGCCCGTGCACCGTAATTGGGTTTTTGCCGGGCACTGCCCTATTAAGCCTGCCCCCTTCCCACACCCCCGCCGGATCTTTTTTGCCCTTAGCCATTGAAAATCATTCCTAAGCCCCTTTTTTTCTGATACCGTGTACCGAACCTTTTTCCTCCTTTCCCTCGACCACGAAACTTGTCGCCGCCCACCGTCTGCCCATCCACTCTAAGAAACCCTAGCCGCCTGCCCTGACCTTCTGCTTTTCCCCGACACGAGCCGCCTACGATTTTTTACCTTGCTACACCCCGGCTTGCTCTCAACAAGTCACGTCAGGGTACGACCTGGTAGAAACCCCCCCGCAGCGAGTCCCCCCCGCTTTGCGGGGGGCTCGGGAAAACCGGGGCTTCTTACAACAATCCAACAAAAGTTAGCTCACCTGGTCAGGGATAATGAGCAGCAGGAAAAAGCACGGGTCAAGGGGGAAACACCTCCTTGGACAGGTAAGAGCAAACCCAATAGAAAATACCACAACACCCTTTGCTTTTTTTAAAAAGTACGGAGCTTTATTGTAACAAAAATTTAAAAAATTCCAAAGAATACATGTAAACCGTAACCTGGGGCCCAGCGTTTCGGACCCGTAGCTCCTTATTCTGGGATGTTGGCACCTACAGACTAAAACATTTAAAAAATCTTATTTTCCACCCCATGACCGGGTCCCTGTCGCATCACAGAACATATCAAACAACAAAAAAAAAAAAAAAAAAGGGGGAAATAAAAACAGAGAAAAAAAATACGCAACAAATATAACAAACGTAATTTCGGATTAGACATGTAACCAAATTTATATTGACACATCAAGTATGCGTTTATTTAAACCCTTGGGGGATCTCGTATCCAACTTGAAAATCCACCACGCTTCACTTGCTTGCAATTTTTTTTTTACGTACACCGCCTCAGTAGTTTTATTTTACTACCTAACCCTGAAATTTAAAATATGGGGTGTCATCCATATGCATTCCGAAATGTTTAGAACCCGGAACACCCCCGGGGCCCCATTTCCTACATCTGAAATATCCTACGAATTCTTTTCAAGGTAAAAGAGTACACCCCACTACGTTTTTACATTTTACACATGTGATAAGATATACAACCAAACGTGTGTTACAGTTAATGTAGGATGTCATATCAAAGGTGGCATTAGAGGATGTCGAACAAAATTGTTGGGAAATGGTAACGTGATTGCACGTAATGCAACGAGTGTGACCACATTTATGCATCCCAACGTGTGAAAGCCAACAAGGTTTCTGATTGACGCTAGGAAAAATAAAGAGACTAGGCGATAGCATCGATCTGAGCGTGCCCCCTTTCCTTGATATAAACCGCACGTCCGTTTCAGATATAACAGGTTTTTTCAGACCTTGTTCACATAGTACTGGTAAACATTTCTTAATTATATTGCATATATCCTTAAATTGTGGACTATATGTCGTGATGAAGTTTATATGTTCATCTCTTTTACCACACACAGTGTCAGATCCTTTCTCAACAAGTAGCTGCGCTCTAGAAACTTTAGACATTCTATTCTTAGTTTTAGATAGTAACCGATCAGGGTAACCTCGCTCCCTTAGTCTATCGCAAACCTCTTCCTCATACTTCGGTAACAATTCTGGAATAGAACAATTCCTTTTTGTTCTTGTTAGCTCACCATATGGGATGGCTTGAATTACGTGTTTCGGATGATTGGATGACGCATGCAAAATAGAATTTCTGGCTATTGATTTTCTGTATGGTAATACTTCTATGGCATTATCTCTACCATGCCATGAATAAGGAGCTACGGGCTCCGAAACACGTCGGCCATTTTATGGTTTCACATGTATTCCTTTGGAATCTTTTAATGTTTTTGTTACAATAAAGCTCCGCTACTTTTAACAGAAGCTAAGGTGTTACGCTGGATACTTCTATTCGTTTGCTGGGACCTACTTAGATTCCGCTCCCTGGCGTGGCTTACGCCATCGCTTTCAGTGGTCCAGAGGATCCACTATCTCCGACCGTGACATCCACCTCTCTCCTCGCTACTCCCCTGCCTCTCCCCTCTGCCAATCCCTTCACTGGCTACCCATTGTCCAGTGAATTCACTTCAAGTTGCTAACCATGACCTACAAAGCTCTCCATAACCTCTCCCCTCCATACATCTCTGCCTTAATCTCCAGATATCTCCCCTCACGCAATCTCCGCTCCTCACAGGACCTTCTTCTCTGCTCTCCCCTTATCAGCTCCTCACACAACCGTCTCCAAGACTTCTCCCATGCTTCCCCCACACTCTGGAACTCACTTCCCCAATACATCAGACTCTCTTCCACTTTCACCAGCTTCAAAAGCAACCTGAAAACCCATCTTTTCAGGATGGCCTATAAACTATAGTACCCTATAGTACCATATAGTATAGTATAGTACTTCTGTCACTACACCCTCCACAAACATGTCTGCCCCCACCTTCTGTCTCTTTCCCCCTTCCTTGTAGATTGTAAGCCTTCGCGGGCAGGGTTCTCTTTCCCTCGGTACCAGTTGATTGTCACATACTGTCAGCATTGAATTTATTTGACTTATGTTATGTTTGTAACCGTCTTGAATGTACAGCGCCCTGGAATCAATGGCGCTCTAAAATAAATAATAATAATAATAATAAAATAATAATTTTAGGCTGAACATGACTTGTGATCCATTTTATTCAAGTTTTTGGGAGGTAAGATGTTAACCCCTTACTGCCGCAGCCAGCTTTGGCCTTCCTGATAGAGCCCCATTTTTTAAATCTGACATGTGCCACTTTACATGAGAATAACTTTTACCTATCCAAGTGATTCAGAGAATGTTTTCTCGTGACACATTGTGCTTTAAGATAGTAAGACGTGGCTTTGAGGGGCTGCATGTTAGATACCCCCACAAAGGACTCCATCTAAGAAACTACACCCTTAACGTATTCAAAACAGCATTTAGGAAGTTTGTTAACCCAATAGGTGTTTCACAGGAATTAAAGCAATGTGTAGATGAAACTTCAAAATTTCACTTTTCTGCAGATTTTCAGTTTTTATGCATTATTCACTGAAACACGGTAGATGTGACCATGTAAATGAAACTCCACATCAATTCTCCAGATTCTGCCATTTTTAGGGACATTCCAAATGTGGCCCTAGTGCGCTATTCTTCTCCACTACAAGCCTCAGAATAGGAGGAGCACCTACCGGACTTGGGTCTCATTTTCAATACGATTTTCTGTAGGTGTTATTCCAGGGTTGCAGCCACCCTAAGGTGCTAAAACTTAATAAACACCCCTAAAAAGGCCCCATATTGGAATTACATCCCTTAAGGAATATATCCAGGGGTGTAATGAGTATATCGACCCCACAGGTGTTTCACAAAATTTTTTGCATTAGGCGTGAAAGTTAAAAAAAAATTTTTTTACAACATCTGCAATTTAGCTGAAAATGTCTAATTTTTACAAGGA
>JAODAL010020018.1:0-70502 GCA_025379985.1 Phyllomedusa bahiana
TTTCCCCCGGTCCTAACTCTCCTGATAGAAGCGAGATTTTTGGCCATTCTAAAAGCATCTCCTGAAAAGGAAAGATGCCATTCAAATTTGAATGCAGCCGGTGGTATCTATATAGCTCTTAAAAATAAGAGCATGGGGAAAACACTTTGACAGGGGGACTCGGAGGGGAGGGGGGGGAGTCTGGGAGCCAGCACTAGTGAAGGGGGGATGATGCCCCCCCAACTGGGGGGGGAAAAACGCCCCGCTTTCCAATTTTAAAAAGCTGAGAGCAGTGTGAATCACCAAAAATAAGGAAGGTACATCCCTTTAACTTACAATTTGGCAACGGGGTTTAAGTACTTGGATTCGGGAGAAGGGTCTTGATACATTTCTAATTAATAAAGAATAATTTAAGTGACCGGATTTGGAGAAGGGCGGGATACTTTTTATTTAATAATAAACAAGTTATAGTGACCAGAATTTGGAAAAGGTCTGGATACATTTCAAGAAATAATAGAACAATTTAAAAGTGAGGGTTTTGGAGAAGGGTCTGGAGCATTTCTAGTTTTAAAAATATAAAAATTTTCTAGTGACCGGGATTCGGGAAGGGTCGGGATACATTTCTAGATGTAATATAAAAACAGTTTTTGCCAGGTTTTTGGAGAAGGGTCTGGAAAATTTCAAATGAAATAATTTAACAAGTTTGTGACCAGGATTCTGGGAAGGGTCTGGAAATTTTAATGTAAAAATAAAACAATTATAGTGACCGGGATTCTGGAAAGGGGTTTGGGGATACTTTTTCAGATGTAATAATATAACAATTAAGTGACCGGATTCGGTAAGGGTTGGATAAAATTTAGATGTAAAAATATAAAAATTATAGTGACAGGATTCTGGAGAAGGGTCTGGAGACATTTCTAGATGTAATAATATAACATTATAGTGACCGGGTTTCTGGAGAGGAGTCGCTGACCCAAAAGGATTTAGCTGATGCTAAAAGGTTTTTGGGAAGGAATTTTTTCCCCTAAAAGGACTTTTGGTTTTCCCCCCCCCCTTTTTGGTTTTTCCCTTTCTTCTGGATCAACACTATAGGACAATAGGCTGAACTGGGTAGACATCTTTTTTTGGCCTTACAAACTATGTAACTCCCCGAACAGGCGAACCTTTTTTTTAATGGTGCCTGCGCTTTCCCCCCCTGCTCAACGTTGGCTGAGGCCCCGCCTTCAGGCTGTTTTTAACCAGAACAGAGTGTAACTGGGACTTTCATGCTCTGAAAGTATAGAGGTCTGGAGATGGCACCTAGAGAGGGGAGATTGAAATTTATCTTTTCCTCATCCTGTTTTTTTGTTTTTATTTTGAATTGGGGTGTTACTGCTTTACAGGCTGCAGTAAACCAGGTCTGTAGCTATAGCGAAACCCCGGGGATGCAGCCCCCACAAGAGGGGAAATCTAGGAATAGGTAGGACACTGTTAATGGACACATATTGCAAAGTGACTTGTTTTTGCAAGATCTTTAACATAAAAAGCAGCAATCCTTGCAGTGAGACAACCCCTTTAAGGGCATGTTCACACGATGAGTTTGGACCCTGATTCTGGTGTAGATTTGGTGCGGAGCCCACCTCAGAATCATCGCCCGATCTTCCTGCAATACTTCTGCAATGTAAAATCTGCACTGTTGCGCACTCGTCGCTGATTTTTTTTCAGCGTGGATTTATTGTCAGTGCTGAAAAAGAACGGACAAGTCGATTCTTGAGGCGGATTCCGAGCTGAATCCACATCTCCCAGTATAGTATAGAGGAAGCTGAAAATCTGCGTCAAATCCATGTCTAAAATCTGTGTATATTTTAGGCGTGGATTCCACACCAATTCAATGCTGAAATTTTCAGCGCTGCAAATCAGCCTTGTGAACATCCTGTAAGATTATGTTCACACAGCAGGTTTGGATACTGATTATGGGACAGATTCTAAATTAGCGTCTAGCCCACTTGCAATCCGTCTTACATCGTTTCCTATGGAAAATCACCGACATTTGAACATGGCGCTGTTTTTTTAGCACTGAAAAAGAATTGATATGTAAATTCTCGAGGAGGGTTCTGTGCCTCCCATTATAATATGTAGGAGGCAGAAAATCTGTGAAAATCCTCGTCTGAAATCCACGCGTATACGTGCGGATTTTTAAACGAGAATTTGATGCTGAAATTTTCAGCGTCCAATTCAGCTGTGTGAACCAACCCTTAGGCTTCGTCCACAAGGCAAAGGACAAAATACTTGTCGGATTCTAATCAGAATCCCACTAGTGTTTTACATTCTGTGTTCATTTTTTGTCTGCGGTTTTTGGATTTTAGCCCCCCATTCATTTGAACAGTACTATAATCCACAGTTTTCAAGTGAAAAAACATGTTCTAAGTTTTTTGACCCAGTTTTCGGATTTTCTATTGAGGTCTATGGAGATAATTCTAAATACTGGATCCAGTTAGAAATCCGGCAGCGCCGAGGACAAAATGCTCGTCAGATTCCGAATCCTAAGGATGTGTTTCCACGGCAAAGACAAAATGCCGGTCGGATTTTTTGTCTTTTTTGACACATAGGCTTTTGTTTGTGGTTTGTGGATTTTAGCCATCCCCCTTCACACCCTCATGTTCTGCTCGAAAACCAGGCGGAAGAATGAACATGTTCTTGGTTTTTCAGACTGCCGGCGGTGTCAAAAACCGTCCGGCGGATAACCCGTGCAGTGTGGACTGCTGCGTGGATTTTCTATTAAAATCAATGTAAAAGGTTTACAGTCGTTTTACAGACAGTTTTCAAGTCAGAGAACTCATGCCATGGGGACAAGCCCTAAAACCGCTTTGTCTGACGAGTATTTGAACAGTATTTTACACAAAAACCCGAAGATTTTTAACTCTGTTTTTGGCGCAGACTCAGGATTCAGTTTTTCCATCGTTTTTGCACCATAGAGTACAAAGCTTTCCGGTCAATTTTCAAGCAGTCCCATTGACTTCAATAGTAAATTTTCGGCCATTTTCAGACTGAAATCTGATAGAAGATTGAACATGTCCCAAGCTTTTTGCAAAAATGGCAGTTTTGAAATCCGACCTCAGAAAATCCGATTCGTGTGGACTACAGCTCAGATTTTCTGTTGAGGTCTATAGGGATGGGTTACAGTTTTTTGAAAATCTAAATCCATGTCACAAAACCGACTGGAAATCCCTGCTGGACGGACGGACGGACCCTTAGGGCATGTCCCCACGGCACGGGTTTTCGGCCGTTTTTTCAGCTGGTTTGCGGTTTTTCAGACCGCCTGAAAAACCGGCCAAAAATAAGCACAATTGTGCTCTATGGAAAATCTGTGCAGCAGTCCCCACTGAACGGGATTTCCGTCGGGCGGTTTTGCCGCCGGTTTTCCTGCGTCAAAACATATCTTAACCACCATCTTCCGTCCGTTTACCGGACAGAAGATGTGCTTCTCCCTGGGAGGGGGGAGGGCTATTCTCCGCTCATCGCAGAGAAAAGCCGCACCCCCCCCACGCCGCGGCCTGTGGATGGGCGCAAAACAGGACAAATACCGGCCGGCAAACCAGCCGGTATTTGTCCACTGCCGTGGGGATGCGCCCTTAGGCCATGTTCACACGGCTTATTTCGCAACAGATTTGCAGCCATATTTACGGGAGCAAATCCGTTACAAAATCAGTTACAAACAAGTAACTGGCCGTTTTACATTGATTTTAATGGGAGATACGTGTCGTCGTTCAGACGACACTTATTACCGTTTCGGATTGCGGCTGTGGATTGCGGCCGCAATCTGGCCGCAAAAACAATGTGCATGTCAATTATTTCCGGACGGATTCACCAACTATAATGAATGGAGATGGTGAATCCGTCGGGAAATCAGTTCCAAATACGTGCCACACTTAGTGGCACTTATTTGCAACTGATTTGCAACTGATTTCGGAACGTATTTACGTCGGAAATCCGACGTGAATCAGTTCTGAAATCAACCGTGTGAACATAGCCTTAGAGTAAAGCCTCATCTGGACTGAGGCCACTTTTGATGGGCCCTCACAGTTATGATCAAAAATGTGCGCTTAGAGCCTCAGATTTTTATACACTACTCATGAAAAGTTAATGAACATTTGGCTTTTGGTTTAAATTTCAGGGTGAACATAAATTTTCTTGATTTTCTTTTTTAAATGAACTAAATAAGACCTTCTCTTCCTTAAGATGCACATGTCCAACTGTTCGATGTTCAGTACTTTTTGCACAACTTGCTGATCTCCAAGGGCATGTTCACATGGCATAACTGTGGGGAGTATTTCAGGACGTAATTGCACTGCAATACTCCAGAGCTTACTTCTAAAACACCCAGCGTATTGCAGTGTGCACAGTTCGCGCCACAATATGCTGTGTGCACACACACCCTAACAAGGAGCCTAAAGGGGTTTTGCCACGATCTCATTTCATACCTCCTGCATCCAGCTCTTCAGCTCTGTGTGCTCAGAAGGGGGCGTGTGTGATTTGTTTGAATTGCATATCATGTGACCCAGCAGGATGACATCACCAGGCCTTTCCTCTCTGTAGTCAAAGAAAGGTCTGTTTATGTGTAGAACTGTAAGTAGCTACATTGTAGCTCAGAGGTAAAACTTTTGCCTTCAGGCACAAGGGTCCTCGGTTCAAGTCCCTGCAGGAACCAAACCTGTGGATTTTATTTCTCTTTATCAATGCACAGACCTCATTGAGGTTTCTTTGTTTAATTTATTTGCAATGTTTGACTAATTACTAAGGAGTACAAAGGACAGGAGTAGAATGACGGCACCTGGGGTTTGAACACTCAGTAGCTGCCTAAGAGGAATGATGATGTCTGAGCATGTGCGACCAGGACTGAGGAGCTCACAGCCCTGGTCGTATCCCCTGGAGATGAGCTGTAAAGAATGGATCACTAAAGGAGAAGCTAAGACAAAAATGGTCCAGAATTTTTAATAATGATGAATGGTGAAAATGTGTATTATTTCATTTAAAAACTTCCCACATCAATTTTACTTTGTGGCAAAACCCCTTTAATGGCAAAATTCACAACAGGTGTTTGATCCCTGAATTGCCCAATAATTTTAGGGGAACAGTTTGACTTGGGATTTAAACAGTCCTCCTCATCCCGCTGTTCACATTGTGATATCATGAGACCAAGACAACACCTTACAATTGATCAGCAGTATCTCACCATCGTGGGGCTTCAAGGAGGAAGTGGGATCATACGGAAGTGGCCACTGAGCTTAGAGTGTAACAGGGTGTCATCAGCAGGTTGTATCAGAGATACAGAGAGACTGGAAGAGTCACAGAAAGGCAAAGAAGTGGACGTCCTTTGGCTCCATCACACACTGATGAGCGCTTCATTGTAACCCTGCGGAACCGGATGATGAATGTTGCACAATTACAGGCACATTTAAGGGAGGTGAGAGGCACCAAGACCATTCATGATCATTTACATCAGCGAGGTCTGTATGCTAGATGACCTGACCACACCACCAGGCACAGACATCATTGTCTTGCATGGGCCAGGGAGCATCTATGCTGGGCGAGGGACCAGTGCTCCTCAGTGCTGTTCAATAATGAAGGTCAATTCACTCTGAGCAGAAACGATGGCTGCCAACAATGCTGGAGACGTCAAGGAGAGGACTGTGCATCTGCCAGGTCAGGTTCCAGCCAGGTACCTTTGCCAGTCGTCTAGCACACAGACCACGCTGATGTAAACAGTTACAAATAATCTGACGTGACACTTGGTGTCTTTCACCTCCCTTAAATGTGCCTGGAGTTGTGTGGATTCATCATCCTGCTCCGCAGGGCACTGGTTACAATGAAGCGGTCATCAGTGTGTGATGGAGCCAAATTATGTTCACTTCTTTGCTTTTCTGTGACTCTTCCAGTCTCTCTTATACAACCTGCTGATAACACTCTGTGACAATCTAAGCTCAGTGGTCACTTCCGTCTGACAGCATCCTGCTTGAAGCCTCACAATGGCAAGGTACTGTTGATCAATTGTAAGGTGATGTCTTGGTCTCATGATATTACAATGGGAACAGCAGGATGAGGAGGACTGTTTAAATCCCAATTCAAAATGATCCCTTAAATTTATTGGATGATTCAGGGATCAAACACCTGTTGGAATTTCTGCCATTAAGCTCCTTGTTAGAGATCAGCAAGTTGTGCAAAAAGTCCTGAAACACTGAACAGTTGGACAAGTGCATCTAAAGGGAAGAGATCGGCTCATTTAGTGCATTCAAGAAATTTTATGCTCATGCTGAAATTTTCACCAGAAGTCAAATATCCCGAACTTTTTGTAAGTAGATGCAATTTGAAAGAATTCCTGGATTCAGTGTTTTCTCTGTCTCCTGGCGTCTGCAGAGCTGCAGTCTCGTTTCTGTGTGTAAAGTTGTCGGAGTCTATGAAGATGTATGAATAGAAAAAATACTAATATAATAATAGAATAGCTGAGACAATGATCTATGTATAATATCTCTAAATGATGGTTATACAGTTACCACATAACACCACTATACCCAGAACACATAATGGGCCACATGTATGAACCTGTTTAGATCTAAAACTCACTTTTTAGGTTACTATGGGCAAAAGAGTGAGTTTTAGACCTAAACAGGTTCATATATGTGGCCCATAATATCAGCATACCTCCAACCACCCGGGACCCCTATACTCATGGGGCCCCTGGATAGTTGCATAGTGTTCCCAATGGATCACACAGCCCTGGTTCCCTCCCCTCAGCCTTTTATATGTACTAAGTACATAGGTGTAACTATAGCCATAGTGACTGCTATGGGGTCTAGAGGTTAAGGGACCCTACTTAGGTAGAAAAACATTGTTCCTTTTTATAGGGAACTAGTAGTTGGTGACTTTCTGCTCCTCAGCTCTACTATGTGGGTTCCCTCATATAGGGCGGTATTATTTATACCTTTAGTTATTGCTCCTTATGCTGCTCTTTTAGTTTATAGTCATTCGGTGGTGGGGCCCCACTCCGGTACAAGTACATTGCTCCTTTCTATAGAGAACAAGTAGTTGGTGGCTTTCTGCTCCCCAGCTCTACTATGTGTCGTCCCTGATATATGGCGGTATTATTTATACATTTAGTTATTGCTCCTTATGCTGTTGTTTTAGTTTATTATCATTAGGTGGTGGGGCCCCACTCCAGTACAAGAACATTGCTCCTTTCTATAGGGAACAAGTCATTGGTGGTTTTCTGCGCTCCAGCTCTACTATGTGGCTTTCCTGATACAGGGCGGTATTATTTATAGCTTTAGTTATTGCACCTTATGCTGCAGTTTTAGTCTATAGTCATTAGGTGGTGGGCACCTTCTCATTTTGCTCTGGGGCCCTATGCATTCTAGTTGCGCCCCTGACCAGGCATACAGATCTTCCTGAACCCCCTGCATCTCCTGAGATGTGCCGTCGGAGCCGATCACTGAGCCTGCACACGATAGAATCCATTTCAGATTTTCTGCTGCGCTCTCAGCCTGGCTCACACATCACAAGAGGAGGGTCCGCTGCCCACCTACAAATGCAGCTCGCTCCACACTATCCTGCAAGTGAACAAGTCCATGTGGCTACTTGGGATCTAACACTGGATTACAATGTAACCCTATCACCGGTCATCGGCAACCCCCTCTCCCTGGCTATTATAACAATATAATCATTCAGCATAAGTGGCATTGAGAAGGGAAAGCTATTCTGTCACTATTCCACAGTCAGAACAGCTCCGGCTCTGCTATAACCTACAGGAAGAGCCTCCAGGTCTCGGGAGCAGATATGCTGAAGAATCTGGGCAACATGTTTCCGCTGCTGATGCTGCAAATTGCAACTGCGACCACAGGTAATGTCCCTGCTCTGTTCTCTCTGCCAGGGACGTGTAGCAGAGCTGAATTTGTCACTGGTATTGCTAGTGCATTGTGAGATGACAGGGGGAGTCTCATCTGGACTACTCTAAAGTGAATCCGATGAGAGTTGTGGCTCTTTCTACTATATCCCCCAGGTGATTAGAGTCCTAGGACGCTGCGTCTGTGGCTCTCCGCTCTGGCTAATAGAGGAGGACCCCAAACGTGGAACATCCCTCTGACGCCATATGCCCTAATAGGGTGTATGTGCAGGGGTTGTCTAGCTGGGATAACCCCTATGAGGTAATACAGTAGGTTAATCTGCAGTCCTATGTAAATTAGAGCCATAGCAGTGATGTCCCATGAATAATTCAACTCTGCTACTGATGATGTATTATTGCCGGAGTCCTGATCTGCGTAAATATCATATACTGCTCGCGGCGGAAGAGTTTGTGTTCTGTTTAGAGGTGGAGTAATTAATGATATTTGCATATATTTACATATTTAAAGGGGAAATCCAAATTATTATTTTTTTATAGTCACATAGACTTGTCAGAAGACTGTATATCTCTGTAGGACCAGGGCTTGTTGATAATATTCATCACTGGAAATTTTTGGCAGAAATGACACGATTAAGAGTCATTTATGGGGTCCTCTTGGTCAGACAATGCGTGCGTACAGTATATAGTAAAGTGCAGTATATTTATAGGGTCTATATGTATCCTGGCCCCGAATTCTCCTATCCCTCAGGATGAGACTTCATTACACAGATTGACCTATACTACAGTTCTGCCCGCGAGGGCTTACAATCTACAAGGAAGGAGAGGAGAGACAGAAGGTGAGGGGCAGACATGTTTGTGGGTTGCAAGTGGAAACAGGGTTATTGTAGTTATCCTGAAGAGATGGTTTTCAGGTTGCTTTTGAGGCTGGTGAGAGTGGGGAGAGTCTGAGGTGTTGGGGCAGTGAGTTCCAGAGTGTGGGGGAAGCACGGGAAAAGTCTTGGAGGCGGGTGTGTGAAGAGCAGAGAAGAGGGGAGCAGAGGAGAAGGTCCTGTGAGGAGCGGAGATTGCATGAGGGGGGGTATCTGGAGATTAAGGCAGAGATGTATGGAGGGGAGAGGTTATGGAGAGCCTTGTAGGTAAGGGTTACTACCTTGAACTGGATTAGTTGTCAATGGGAAGCTGGTGAAGGGATTGGCAGAGGGGAGAGGCAGAAGAGTATCGAGGAGAGAGGTAATCAGCGGAAAGGGCAAAAGATAAGATGGTTTGGAGGGAGCGAGGGTGCTAGCTGGAGGCCACAGAGAAGGATGTTGCAGTAGTCTAGGCGGAGATGACGAGGGCAGGACCACTTTTTTGTGCTTTCAAATTTGAGGAATGACAGATGCGAGAGATGTTTTCAGTGGAGGCGGCAGCAGAGGTGAGGGTTGGATGTGGGTTGAAGGACAAGGTGGGTCAAGGTTATCCCAAGGCAGCGGACTTGCGGGACCGGTGAGATTGCAGCCATTGACAGTGTAGAGAGAATCAGGGGAGGGAAAGGAGGGGACGGTGGAAAGTGATGAATTCAGTTTTTCTCACATTTAGTTTTAGGGACGGGAGGAGAAAGGGGGAAATGGAGACAGACAGTCAGGGAACCGGGAGAGTAGAGAAGTACCCTCTGGGCCGAGAGTAGAGTTGGGTATCATCAGCATACAGGTGGGAATGAAGCCATGTGAGGCTATGAGCTGACCAGGCCAAGGGTGTAGATAGAGAAGAGTAGTGGGCCCCGGGCTGACCCCCGGGGGAAACCGACCCAAAAGCGGGCGAAGGAGGAGGGGGGCAGAATTGGGGAGACACTGAAAGCTGATCCCGTGAGGTACGAAGGGGTCCAGGAAAGGGGGCCCAAATCCGGATAGGGAGCATGTTGCTGTAAAAGTCCTCATGTTTAAACCTATCCAAGTTTAATATGCACAGAGCCGAACAAAAGGATTATCCCCTTGTAGATTCTGGCTATTGATCATTGACAGGTGACTGGGTAATCTGACACTTATACTGACCGTCATGTTGCTTTGGGTTAGTCTACAGAAAAAAACAAATATGGGGGGTATAGGTATCTGCTATGGGGATATGGCCCCGTCCCCGCATCAGAGGTAACTGTAAAAAGAAGGACAGGGAGTGAGGGGGACTCTGTATACATGTGTATATACCGCAGGGTGCAGGGTACAGGTAGCCCTGAGAGTCAGGAGGGTGCGGAGTGCACTTACATAGGTATAAAATGTTTGTTTAAAAGAGACACATGAACCCCCAAATTTTGTAAAGAGCCCCCATAAGCCTGGTACCCTGACCCGTTTGTAATAAACCTATTTATCTTTCTATTATCTATTCTTTCCCATTATCCCATCCCAAAAACTATCTATTTTCTATCTATCTATCATCCCCTATCTATTTTATCTACTCCTATCTATCTATTTTCTCTATTATCTATTTTTCTATCTAAACTATCTCATTAACTAATCTATTCAAATCTATCTATATTCTTTCTAAACTATTCATTTTCTATTATCTATCCCATATCTATTATCTATCTTACTATCTATTATCTATCTACCCCATTCTTTCTATCTATCTCACATCTTTTATCTATATCTAACTTTTTCTCCCAAACTATTAAACTACTATCTATCTATTTACTCATAACTATCTATCTATCTATCTAAACTATCAAACAAACTTTTCCCATATCTACAAACTATTTCTATCTATCTAACCCCCCATTTCTTCTATCTTCTCTACAATCTATCTCATATCTATCTATATCTCTATCCATCTATCTATCTATATATCTATCTATCTCAATTATTATCTCATATCTTTTCATCTATCTATCTATCTAAACTATCTATCTATTTCCCCTAAAACATCAACTATTCATATCTTCTATCAAACTCCCAAAACATCTATCTCATATCTATCTCATATCCATCTATTCTATCTATCTATCTTTCTCATATCTATCTAGCTTTATATTATCTATCTATCTATCTATCTATCTATCTATCTCCTATCTATCTCATATCTATCTATCTCATATCTATCTCTCTCATACCTATCTATCTATCTCATATCTATCTATCTATCTCATATCTATCTATCCCATATCTATCTATCTATCTATCTATCTATCTATCTATCTATCTATCTATCTCATATCTATCTATCCCATATCTATCTATCTATCTATCTATCTATCTATCTATCTATCTCATATCTATCTATCTATCTCATATCTATCTATCTATCTATCTATCTATCTATCTATCTCATATCTATCTATCTATCTATCTATCTCCTATCTATCTATCTATCTATCTATCTATCTATCTATCTCATATCTATCTATCTATCTATCTATCTCATATCTATCTCATATCTATCTATCTATCTATCTATCTATCTCATATCTATCTATATATCTATCTATCTATCTCATATCTATATCTATCTCTCATATATATCTATCTATCTATTTTCTATTTTTGTTTAGTGCTATTTTTCCCATCATAACAAGAGGCCCCCCATCGCAGCTCCAGGGTACGGTGCACCAGGCTCACTAACGCTCTATGTGGCTGAACAGGAATAATGAGTTGGTAATGATCTAACATCGAGTAGAAATCCTTCCCAAGGAAGTCTGATAAAGACAAATTAGAAACCAACTCCATCACTGCTGAAGATCTAGAAGGAGATGCTCAGAAGGGACAGATGTGATCATCTCAGCCATCTGTCTCTTGTAACCCAGACAAATATGTGGACTGCAAAGGGGGTGAATACTTTTGCAAGGCACTGTATATAAATATATATAGAGAGAGAAAAAGAAAGAGAGAATGAAAGCGAGATAGAGAAAGAGTGAGAGGAAGAGAGGGAAAGAGGGAGAGAGGAAGAGAGAGAGTGAAAGAGAGAGAGGAAGAGGGAGAGAGGAAGGGAGAGAGAAAGAGAGAGAGAAAGAGAGAGTGGAAGAGAGAGAGAGTTTAAGAGAGAGGAATAGAGACAGAGGGAGAGAGAAAGAGGGAGAGAGAGAGAGAGAGTGAAAGATAGAGAGGAATAGAGAGAGGGAGAGAGGAAGAGGGAGAGATGAAGAGGGAGAGAGAAAGAGAGAGAGAGAGTGGAAGAGAGAGAGGAATAGAGAAAGAGGAAGAGAGGAAGAGGGAGAGAGAAAGAGAGAGAGAGAGAGAGAGTGAAAGTAAAGGAATGAGAGAGGAGGGGAGAGGAGAGATAAGAGGGAAGAGAAAAAAGAGAGAGGAATGGAAGGAGAGAGATAGAGAAATTTAAGTGGGTTTAGGGGAAATGGTAAATAAAATAGGGGAAAATTTAAAAGGAAAAACCCCCCGGGGGGAAAAAGGGGTTTTGCTTTTTCCTTTCCCTCGTTAAAAACAATTTGCCTTAAAATATACCTGCAGTACTACCCAACCTAGCTCCCGAACCTTAAAGGGCCAAGTCCCCAATCCCCTGCTCCGACCACTGTCCATGTGCCCCAGGCTTTTTAAGGGTCCTCCCCACATCTCTCAGGGAAGCTGTAGTCTGTATTTTGTTTCTGCTCTTTATGGTTAGGACCGGCTCGTTTTGTCCCCTTGTCTTCTATCTGTCCAGACCTCCACCTGCCTCATCCCTCGCTTCCCCGACCACCAGTCCTGTCTAGTGCTTAGTTCTGCAAGAGAAAAGACAAAAAGAGACAGCGCCCCCTATCGCAGCATTGCGACTTTTGGGTAAAACTAGCTAGTACTTATTATATGTACTAACCTTGTAGTGTTGTGGAAGAAAGATGCAACACTTTTTTGAGCATCCGAGTCGAGGTCGTCCCCAGCCGCCTGTTGTGCTCCATGTGCCTGATGCACGGGGTCAGGATGATAGCGATCCAGAATGTGTGAAGATTTTTCCCAGTTTGCTTAGTTCTGTGATTCCAAATCTCCCTCTCCATTGTATGATGCAGATAGCTCCAGGGGCAGCAACCTGGGGATCAGCCCACACATCTCACATAGGTTAATGAGGGCTTTAGATTTTTCATACAACATAATTTTTTTTTCTAAAAAGAAAAAAAAGTTAAAAATATTAAAGTTCATATCTAAAAGTCTCTTTTTAGGTCCTTAATCCTTTGTTGATTTGTATTTTACAATATTTGACTTTCAGACCTGATAAGTGACATAATTCGGGTTGTCTACAGCCTCCACTAGGGGGAGCTCACTGTGTATGGATTTATGCTATTAGTATGGAACCTAAAGGGTTGTTGTCACCAGGTTGGTGACTTCTCATAATTGTTGACATTTCTTTTTGAATGGAGAAAGGGTGGAAAGATCATACCACCGCTGATGATTATGGAGGTTTACCATCATAGAATGATTGAGAGAATCTAGTTTTAATGACCTGGTCAGCATGTTTTTTTTAAATCTTGTACAACTCTTTTTTAAAAGGAGGGTGTATACATTTTTAATGTATTGTGGGCCCCCCGGAAAAAGGGTAAAAGGGGGCCCCTTTCTTTTAGGAAGCCAAATTTTTTTAAAATCAAAACCACAGAAGAATCAGGGTTTAATTTTCATGCTCTTTCCCACAGTGCCCAGGGAGATGTTACAATTTTTGGGGCGATTTCCAGTGGAAAAAAATTTTCCCTACCATTTCTTCCTCTTAATTTTCAAAGCAAATGAGGTTGTTTCCCCCTGCAAACTGCCTCCAACCATTCTCTGGAATGGGGCATCCAGGGGAACTTGAATTTTTTTGGAAATGGTTTGGGTTGCCCCGCCCTTTAAAAATCTGAGGTTCACCCTTTTTTGGGTGGGTTGGGTGCCCAAAACTTGCTACTGAAGTATGGGGTTTTTGAAAAATTTCCAAAATTCAATTCCCGGGTTTTTATTACTTTTTCTGTTCCCAGTTTTTAAAAACCCTGTTTTTTCTTTGTCCCCTTTTTTGCTTTTGTTTTGGCCCCGTGCCCCGTCTTGCGTGTGTTTTTATTCCTTATTCTCTCTGGGTTTTTTTGCTGTTTTTTTTACAGCTAGAAAAAAGCGAAAAAAAAACATTTTGGGAGGGGTATTGTCACGGGGAGAATAGGGGGCAATTGGGGTCCTGGTGTCAGGGTTAAATTTAGGGGCAGGGTTAAAAAAACTTTAAATTTGGGTTTAATTTTCCAGCCCTTTATAAAGCTGAGGTTCACTTTGTGGCTGGTTGCTGTCTATACTGCTAGCTGAGGGAAAAATTTTGTCTTTTAAACTTGGGTACATCTATATTAATAAAAATAATTTGTATTGTGAATTGTGATAAGATGGACACTTTCCAATTTATCTAGACAACTACAAGTTTTTAAGGGCCCTTTCTTTTTTGGAGATCAAGGCTTCCAATTTATCTTTTTGTGAAAGTCTATTGAATTCCTTTGGGGCCCTGGGAAGGGTTTTTGGATGGAAAAGTACAATTTTAAGGTGATTTGTTCCCAAGGAAACAAACCTAGTACAGGCCGGGGGGAAAAGGGGTAGTAAGTCTCCTTTTAAATAAAGTGCTTCATTTGAAAAGGGCCTTTTTTGAAAATGTTTAAATTTTAAAAGCTTCAATTTTGGGAAAATCAATTGGGTTTCAAACGAGTAATAAATGAATTTCCCAGGGGTCAAAGGTTTTAATTAAAAAGGGAAAAAATAAAAATTAAATGGGTGGTTCTCAGGTAGGTAATTGTATGGAATTGGTTGTGATCCCTTTTTTAAAAAAAAAGGGTCTAAAAAGGTCCACTACCATTGGGGAAAAATCTGGTGGGGGGGTCCGGGTGAATTTTTTTTTTGGGGGGAAAAGAGAAAGTCACTGCAGGACACCCACGGGGGGTGAAAAAATCTCTTTTAGAAAGGGAACAAAGGGAAGGGGTTTTAAAATTTTAAAAAAATTTATAGCCACAGTTTTTTGTCCAGTACATAAAGGGGTATCCCAAATTTAAAAATAAGGAAAAATTGGGAACTAAATTTTTTTTTGGTCCTAATGGGTACCAAAGATTGGAAAGGGCCAAAAAAAAATGGGTGTGAAAAGAGCCTTAAATTTTAGTCAAAACCTTTCCTACAAAACCTACTTCTGTTTCACTTACCTATGTTAAAAAATCATCAAGGATTTTCCCAAACCAAAGGGTTTTTTTTTTATCTGAATATTTTTTTTTTTGGGGTGTTTTTGTGGGAAAAAGCTTTATTTTTTTTTGCATAACAAGGGAGATCATGTTTTTTTAATTCACGTCGTGGGCCCCAAAGGGACGGACCGTGGATGTGCCCGTGTCTCTGCTGCGCCCTTTGGGGGCCCGAACCCCTTTGTGCTGTCTCACTCCAAGACGCGTTGGGCGCAAGGGCTGGCTCTAAACTCTGCGTGTTCCTTTTTCTCACACTTGCCCTGGGGGGTTTCCCGTCCTTTCCCTGCCGGGGGGGCCCCTGCTGTGTCCCCTGTTTCTGAGAAATTTACCTACTGGTTTCCCTCCCGTTTTCTGAACATTTCTTCCCAGGGGGCCCTGCCCACCCATTGGTCTGGATTTTAAAAGGACAGTGTTTCCAATTTCCTTTCCAAAGACCCACGACCTTTCCGGGGTAAAAGGGGGCACCTAACCCAAAGCCCCAGTGTCAGTTCATTAATTCCATTCTGAGCTCCGACCAAAAGCTGCTGGGGGTTTTGTTTTTCCTGGGGGTTAACCCCATGTTAAAAACCCCGTGATAAACCCGCTTCTAAATCCAACTGTTCCTGCTGTTGTACCAATCTTTTTTCCTGCTGTTATCCTGACATTGTACCAGTCCATTACCCCCTGGGACAAAATTTTAATTGCCTTGCTACACCTACTGTGACCCCAATTTTTTGGGCCCGTACCCCCGGGTTTTCTTTTCCTTCATTTCGCTCCTCCCATTAGTACCAAACCATCCAAAAACTTTTCGATTGGGCCCCGAGGTCCACAATACCCAACGTTCAATGTTTTCAGTAAAACTGTTTCCCGTTGAAAAAAGTGGGCAAAGTTGAGCAACCTTTGCCATTTTTTTGGAAATTTTGGGTAACCCGCTAGTCCCTCAATAACAGTTTTTTCAAACCCATCCTTAAAGCAAACCCCCAAAAGGGCAAAGGTTTTTCCCTTAAAAACTCATAGAATGGGGGATGACAATAATTATATTTACCTTTTCAATTAAAAAAAAACCGGGAAATAGACCTGTTTTTGGGGTCTTGAGGAAATTTAAAATTGTACCAGACCGTTTAACCCCCCTGGGGCTCGGGTTTTTCCCACCCCAAGGGAACACCTACTGTGGGCCCGTCAACCTGCCAGTAAATTTGTCCTTTTTCCCCGCATGGTCCCGCTGCCCCGTTTTGTACCTACCAAACTACAACACAGTGGGGGCCCCAAAAAATCCCCTAAAACCCCAGCCTTTTAATGGGGTCATACCTAAAAGTTTCCATTGAAGGTGAAAAAAAGTTTAGCAGGCCTTTTCTCATTGAGTTAAATTGGGGTAACTGCTATCTCCCCTATAACCGTGGTTTTTTCCAAAAAACCCCTCCTTAAAGGGAACCCCCAAAAAGGTAGGTTTTCCCTTATATCTCAAAAGAATGCAATGACAATAATTATATCACCTGTGCAATACTAAAAATCCTGGAAACATGACCTGTTGGTGGGTCTTGAGGGTTGAAGTTGGGGAACACTGCTCTATAAACGTTTCTGGTTTAACAGCATAAAGGGTTGTTGATAGCAGAGCTTTGTTCATTTCTGTGTTAATTTTGTAGCATCTTTAATGTCATATCTTGTCCTGTCAGGTCAAGTAAGTATATAGTACTTGTTCTGAGGATTTGGTCCTTCCCTTGGGGATTTGTCTAAATTTTTACTGATTTTTTTGCTTCCTGTCCAGCCTAGCCTTGCTCAGTGATAGCTTGTTGTAGTCCTTGAGAATTTCAGTTTTTGTGTTTGTATGGTTTTCGTATAGTTTTCTACTTTGCTCTGTGTAAGGAGTCTCTGGGTCCTGGAGCCGCTTTCTGTGTCAGGGTAAGGTGTATCTTTAGGGTTAGTTTTAGGGATGGAATTGGGGTCAAGGGGGGGGTCCCTGGGGACAAGGGGAAAAAGTCAGGAACAGGTTTTAAGGGAAAAATTTTAGGAACAGCAAGCTTTAAGTTTAAAAAAATTTTTTATTATTGTCCTGCATCCAGATTGAAAACCCTTTTTGACGAGTTTTCCCGTTATCATCTTCCTTGCCCG
Source organism: Phyllomedusa bahiana (assembly GCA_025379985.1). Lineage (NCBI taxonomy): Eukaryota > Metazoa > Chordata > Amphibia > Anura > Hylidae > Phyllomedusa > Phyllomedusa bahiana. The sequence goes on from JAODAL010020018.1 coordinate 17,052, forward strand.
TCCAAATTTACTTTAAACAAAAACAGTTTGGGTCTGTCTCGTTTATTAGTCCATGCATGCTTCATATAATTAAATGACTGCCCTGTTTAAAATTTCGTTGTAGGGCCCAAAACCACCAGGAAATTTTTAAAAACCCACAGGGGACTTCTTTCTAAAACATTTTTTTCTACCATGTCAAGTTCCCCCAGGCAAACCCTTAACCCTTTTTCCAAACCTTCTCCTATTTCACTTGTCTATAAGCAAAAACCCTTTCTCCAAACCTTCTCCTTTTAAAAAACTTGCCCTATAGGGAAAACCTTTTCCCTTTTCCCCAAACCTTCCCCCTATAACACTTCCAATTGGGAAAAATTAAACCCCCAACCTTCTCCTATGGGCACCCTTTCCTAAAAGAAAAACCCTTTCCTTCCTAACCTTTTCCGTTTTCACTTTCCTAAAAACCAAAAACCCGCCCCCGTCAAATCCCTTTTCCTATGTCACTTGCCTATAAGCAAACCTTACCCCCAAAACCTTTTCCAAAGGTTCCCCCCCCTTTTCCCCATAAACAAACCTTACCTTCCAAACCTTCTCCTATGTCACTTGCCTATAAGCAAACCTTAACTTCCAAACCTTCCCCCTATTTCCTTGCCTAAAAGCAAACCCTTAAACCCTTTCCCAAAACCACTCCAAAGTCAAATTGCCTAAAAACAAACCTTAAAATTCCAAACCTTCCCCTATGTCCACCTTCCTTAAAAAACAAACCTAAAATTCCAAACCCTTTTTCCTATGGGGCACTTGCCCTATAAGCAAACCTTAAATTCCAAAAACCCTTTTCCTATGTCCCTTGGGCCCCACAGCAAACCTAGTCTTTCAACCTTCCCCTTAATTTTACTTACCCCCTTAAAGGGAAACCTTGTTTTTTCAAACCTTCTCTTTTGTCCCCTTTCCAAAGGCAAACCTTGCCTTTCAAACCTTCCCCTATATCACTTGCCTATAGGTAAGCCTTGTCTTTCAAACATTCTTCTATGTTACTTGCCTATAGGCAACCCTTATCTTCAAAAATAAACCCACTGGGCCCAACCTTCTCCAAAATTTTGGGAAACCCCAAAACAAAAGGAAAAAATTTTCTGCAAATCCTATTCTGAACCAATGGCACTCATTGTGAGAGGCAATAGCAGCTGAGCATTGCACAGAACAGCCAATAATACGCTGTATAAGAACCTTAAAAATATATTATTACAGTAATACCTCCCGAAAAGACCTCATCTTGGGGAAGACCACCTGTGATCTAGTCAAAGTCATCAAGCCCCTTCAGTCCTTTGTATACCAAGCTTCTTCTTTGGTAGCACCATTCCTCTTGAAGACTTTTTCTCGAAAGTTTCAAGTCGGTGTCTCCAAGCAGTTTCTCCTAATTTGTCTTTTCAATCTATTTCCTTACAACATGACGTGTGCACCAAATGAATAACCATATAACATTATATCCACCCTCACTAGTAGATGAAGCTGTGCGGCCACTCCAGGCAGCCTCTATGGAGACTACACGCTTAAGTCTTCCTAATGAGCTTTCTTAATGGTTTATTGCAAGAACTGTCTCTCTATAATAAATGTGCGTGCAAGTATAAATACAATTACATGTTCATATAAGTTCAAGTACCAGTCATATGCAGGTTAATCTCCGCAAATGTTTATTGCCAGCAGCTTTGCTTATTGGGAGCACTCTGCTAGCTGTATTGTCTATTAGGAACACTTCAGGGGGCCCGGGTTTCGAAAAAGCATCTTTACAACACTGTATATTAGGAGAAGTCTGTTGGCATTATTATTACTTTTATTAACTTTCTGCTGGCAGTACTGGTTATTAGGAGCACACTGATGACAGTATTGTTTATTAGGAGCACTCTGAAATAATTGTTTATTAGGAGCACTCTGATAAAGATTGTTTATTAGGACACCTGAAAAGTATTGTTTATTAGGGCACTCTGAAAAAATATTTTTATTAGGAGCACTCTGATACATTTGTTTATTAGGACCACCTATAAAAGTATGTTTATAGGGCCTTTATGACAGTATGTTTATTAGAGCACTCTAATAAAGTATTTTTTATTAGGGGGACCCGATACAGGGTTGGGTTTTTTAGGAGCACTCTGTTAAAAATTGTTTTATTAGGAGCACTTTGTTACAGTATTGTTTTTTGGAAGCACTCTGATACAGTTTTGTCTATTTGGGGGCACTCCGATTTTTAGCATTGTTTATTCCACTCTCTGATGACAGGAATGTTTATTGCACACTCTGAGACAGGGTTGTTTAATAGGGGCACTTGAAATAGTATTGTTTATTAGGGCACTCTTAAAAAAAATATTTTTTATTAGGAGCACTCTGATAATAGTATTGTTTATTAGGGGCACTCGATAAAGATTGTTTATTAGGGGGCACTCTGATATAGTATTGTTATTAGGAGCACTCTGATAATAGTATTGTTTTATTAGCAGCACTCTGATGACAGGATTGTTTAATAGGAGCACTCTGATAATAGTATTGTTTATTAGGAGCACGTCTGATGGCATTATTGTTTATTAGGAGCACTCTAATAATAGTATTGTTTATTAGGAGCACTCTGATGACAGGATTGTTTATTAGGAGCACTCTGATAATAGTATTGTTTATTAGGAGCACTTTGATGACAGTATTGTTTATTGGAAGCACTCTGATATCAGTTTTGTCTATTTGGAGCACTCCGATTGTAGCATTGTTTATTAGCAGCTCTCTGATGACAGGATTGTTTATTAGCAGCACTCTGATGACAGGATTGTTTAATAGGAGCACTCTGATAATAGTATTGTTTATTAGGAGCACTCTGATAATAGTATTGTTTATTAGGAGCACTCTGATGACAGTATTGTTTATTAGGAGCACTCTGATAATAGTATTGTTTATTAGGAGCACTCTGATGACAGTATTGTTTATTAGGAGCACTCTGATAATAGTATTGTTTATTAGGAGCACTCTGATGACAGGATTGTTTATTAGGAGCACTCTAATAATAGTATTGTTTATTAGGAGCACTTTGATGACAGTATTGTTTATTGGAAGCACTCTGATATCAGTTTTGTCTATTTGGAGCACTCCGATTGTAGCATTGTTTATTAGCAGCTCTCTGATGACAGGATTGTTTATTAGCAGCACTCTGATGACAGGATTGTTTAATAGGAGCACTCTGACGGCAGTACGGAGCACTAGCACTCTGGGAGCAGTCTGTTGGTATTACTACTGGGGACACTGTGGGCACTATTGTTTATGGGGAGTACTCTTCTGGTTATTGAGCACACACTGCTAGTGTCACTGGTTTTGGGAGCACTCTGCTGGCAGTATTGTTTATTGGGAGCACTCTTCCTACGGTATATTTTATTTGGAGTACTCTGCTGGCAGTATTATCTGTAAGGTTATGTTCACACGGGCTAATTTCGGCGCGCGTTTCGCATCATATTTGTGTTTTAATACGGGCGAGATACGCCCCATAATTATGGTAATCCACAGTTCTCATAGAGAACTATGGATTACGCCTCCTCTCCCTGCTCGTACAATACGATCGTATTGTACGCATGGGGAGATAAGTGACATGTCAATTACTTGCGGCGAATATGGTGATACTTTCCATTTCAACATTATGGCTGAATGTTTCATTTCTGATGTGGATCATAAATTGTAACCTTGATGAAAGGATCCAACTTTTTATGCAATGAGACATTGGAACTATTAGCTCTATGACGCAGCAGCCATTACTTTTGAAGTCTAATCCTTGGATCCTCTACCGCTTCTACTTTGATCTGCAATAGCTCTGTCTCGTTGTTACTATTCAGGAACTGCATGCTTCATTGCAGGTTGTCACACTCGTTTGTCGTACTCCAATTGATTTTAATTACCGTACCATATTTTGTATTAAAAATAAAGGTTTTAAAAGAATTGTAATGGCTTAATGAGATAAAATAAAAAGTAAAAAAGATAATAAAGTCTGCAGAAAAGTAGTTAAAATAAATAAATATTTGATATAAAAAACAGCACTTTACTGCACCCAGATTACATTAAAAAAAAAAAAAACTACCCATATTAGGTATCCTCATGACTGTAATAAAAAGAATTAATTTGCCTGATTGTTTAGTGAGGAACATGAACAGTACAAAACAAACTTGAAAAAAGTCAATGCCAAAAAATGAACTGTACAATTGTTTATCTAAATCTCCATAATGTGCACAAAAAGAGCAGTTTCTCCTGCAGAAAATAATTTGCATAGATACTGAATGTCACTGAATAAATTTTAAGAGTTATGACTCCATGAAAAGCTACTCTATGGCGGCACATGGGATGCCTCCCACTCCATTCAGTGGAACTATGTGCTTCTACTGGCTCCATGCACATGGTCTACAGCAAGAAGAGGCCAAAACTAGTTACGGACCTTTATAAAGTGATGTTACATATTTAGTATAGTTGTAAAAAGACACGTGTCCATCAAACTCAACCTATGGTGGGGAAAATGTGGGTGAAGGGAGGGAGACAAGGAGTTCAAGCCCCGCCTCCCCACTGGTGAACGCCCTGAAACCCACAAGGCAAGAACCAATCTGCTCCAGTAGAGACCCCATCTCTGACCCCAGAGCCACCACCAGACAGGATCCAGAATTTTACCTAGCTACGTACGCATTAATATTCTTTAGTTTAAGGTAGGTATTTAAGCCTTTCTTGAAACCCTCACCTGTTCCTGCTGTGACCAGCTCCTCAGGCGGCTATTCCACAGATTTACAGTTCTTACAGTGAAGAACGCTTTACTCCTCTGGAGATTGAATCCTTTTTTCTCCAGCCGAAGGGAATGTCCTCTTGTCTTTTGAGGGGGCTTTACTTGAAAAAAATTTTCCCCATACTTTTTGTAGGGACCATTTATATATTTATATAAATTAATCATGTCCCCCCGGAGCCGTCTTTTCTCAAGACTAAGTAAGTTAAACTCTACTAACCTCTTCTCATAACTAAGATGCTCCATAAGTTTGGTTGCTCGTATTTGCACTCTCTCTAGCTCCATTACATCCTTTCTATAAACTGGGGCCCAGAACTGAACAACAGATTCCAAGTGAAGCCGCACTAGTGCTTTATACAGCAGTAAAATGACATCCTTGTCCTGCAAGTCCAGGCCTCTTTTAATACACGCCAATATTTTGCTTGCCTTAGAGGAAGCTGATTGACACTGCATGCTGTTCTGATGTCTAATGGCAGTCTTAAGGCTATCTGAAGGTAAGCAGTTGAATAATACTGGAGACAGAGGTTATGTGATCAGGTCAAGTGTTCCTAAAGCCCAGAAAATGCAGAGCTCTAACCAAATTACTGCGCTTTCAGATGCCGCTAAATTACAGATTCTAACAACAGGAGAAGAAGAAGCAATCATCATTAAATAATTAAGCCACATAGAAACTCAATGTCCAGCAGAGCAGCACATGAACACTTCTCACAAGACCTGGTCAATTGCTGCGGACAAAGAGGTCGGGGGAGCTTTGCAGAGAGCAAGTGTCCTATGTAGGTTTTACAATAGATATAAAATAGGAAGAAAATCTACAATATATAAAGTACTAGTGCAACTCAAAAAAATAGAATATCATTGAAAATTAAAGGGCTTCTCCAGGACTATCTTTGTATCTGTTATAGGGCTCACAAATGTATTCTATTAAACCTTGTAATTCATACTGTAATGAGTCTATACAATATATGGGTTTCTCTATTTGACTTAAATTATTGATATCAATTATCTTTTCAACGATATTCAAATTTTTTGAGTTGCACTAGTATATATCTTACCAATCCCTAAACAAGACATGAATAATTTGTATAAGTATATAAATGGTCCCTATAAAGATCCGGTCTTGAAAAATCCTCTCAAAAGACAAAGAGACGCTTTCCTCAGTCTAGAGAGAGACTATTCCAGTCTCCCAAACCAAGCAGCCTTCCTTACCATGAGAACTGTGAATCTGTGAAATTGCCGCCTCAGGCGCTGGCCCCAGCAAGAACAGGAGAGGACGTCAAGAAAGGCTTAGACAATCGCTTGCATCAAAATAATATGCAGAAATACTGAAGTATGACGAATGGATCCAGCGCCCTGTTCTAGAATAAACGCTTCCTCTCGGACAACGAGGATGTATTACAATAAAGTATTTATTCTAATAAAAAACGGTGAAAAAAGTGTTTAAGCCTTTTCCACATTAACACTAAAATAACGCGTTTCGCACCGTACACCGGCGCTTCATCACATGCAAAGTGTTACCTTTGTATATGATGATACTTTGCATCTGATGAAGCGCCGTACTCGTGTATGGCGCGAAACGCGTTACTTTAGCGTTAATGTGGAAAAGGCTCAAACACTTTTTTCACCGTGTATTCGGCTTCGGAGTGAAGGATCAGCGGCTGCCGTTCGGAGGCTTGGAGAGAGCCAACCACGCGCTTATGAGTATTGTGCCTCTATAGTCATATGCACAACAACTCCAGGTGAGAATCCCCAATTGTGTTCACTTTTGCTTGTTTGGAAATACTTCACTATAGAGCGCCCCCGCTCCCCCCCCCTTTTTATATCAACACCCATGTGGATGTGTAGAAATCTTGTTAGAACGTTGAACCAGTCTGATCATCATTTGGGATCAGGAGGGAAATGGTTTCCTTTACAGTAGATTGGTTCATATATTTTGGGTTCTATATTTTGGATCAATAGGAGGAAACAAGTCTTTAAATTTTGTCTACCCCCTCCCTTCATTTATATCTTTCTCCGCCCTTGGTTGAACTTGATGGATATATGTCTTTTTTAACAATACTCTCTATGGTATTCGATCCTAGGAAAATTGTATCCTCCAGCATTGAGAAAAAGTATTGACGATAAAAAGCAAGGCAGCTCAACTCCAACAGCCTTCATTCAATATTCAAGCAACTATGTCAGGATGTGAACCAAAGTACGGGCGCCGAGAAAGGTTGATGGATCCTCAAGACTGAACAGACTAAGTAAAGCAATAAGTATCCTCCGGCTCCATTATAAAAAAGTAAAAATTCACTTTTATTTAAACTTCTTTAAAATTCATGTCAGCAATCATGCAACAGCCGACGCCTTTCAGGTGTTCCAACCCTTATTCATAGTATGCCTGCACATACAAATGTCTCCACTTATATACATGCCATAGACAATCACGTGTAACAAACCCATAGCACGTGACAGGGATAAAAGCAAATAACACACATAAAAACAACAATCCTGACACATGAAGGCAAATATAAATATGAATAGAAATACTTTAAATGTTCAATAATGATATAAAGGATCATTTTTATAATTTAAAGGGGTTTTCTCGCTACAAAGATCATATCTCTAATGATAGGGACAGTAAAAATAAGCACTTTTGCAGTTGGTTTGCATTACCTAAGTCATTTAGTATAGTAAATATGAGCTATACTGTGCATTTATAGCTATTTCTGCAGCAGCTGGATGGGACACGCCCCCATTTCTGTGATTGGCTGACTGATATGGCATTCAGCCTGTTGGGACATGCCCCTGGATGGGAAACTCCCTCTTTTCTGTGATTGATTGACTGATATGGCATTCAGTGTTGTTGGGACACGCCCCCGGATGGGACATGCCTCCTGTGCTGTGATTGGCTGCCTGCACTCTGTGCTTACTCCCCTCTGAGCAGTGAGAAAAAAGTTGCCTGAGATTGCTGTGTGGCTGTATAATGAAGCCTATCTCAGCTCCTCTCTATTTGATGGCTCTATGTAAAGGATCTGGGGAATTACTGAGTATCTAACTGCTAGATTCACTCTCCCCCCACATAACACAGTTTTATACCATTTGCTCCCCCCATATAACACAGCCTTATACAGTCTGCTCTATCTCCTGCCTGATAACAGAGGGGTGGGGGGGGGGGCAGAGAGCATTTCAAACACTTGCTTCATTAGTTCAGGCTGTGTGTATAACAGCTTACATAAATGCAGAGGTACTGGTTACAAGGAGCTTGTGCAGCCTGAGAGGGAGCTGATATCTCTGCAGCCAGAAACATAGCAGGAGGTCTGCAAAGCTGACACAGAATAATGTCACTGCTCTTCAGTGAGGGGAGACACACCTTCTGGGAGGAGAGGCACGCCTGCTGAGTGAAGAGACTCGCCCCTGGATTTGAAACTGAAACAGATAGAAACAGCTCAAGCCTACGAAAGCTTCAAACGATAAAACCCCTTTAAGCCAAATGGTATCTTAGAATTTAACCTTAAAATCCAGGTTACTTCTCACTGTCTGCGATTGCCTCCCCTAGATTTAACTGTAACACATTCAATACCAAAGAAGTAAACATTCGAAATATCTCCCTGATGGATGGTAGAGAAATGCCTGGAAGCTCCTGAAATATTCACATAACTTGGTATTGAATGTGTTAAAGTTAAATTAAGAGGAGGCAATCTCAGACAGCTTCTATTAAAACAAGAAGCAAACTGGATTTTTAGGTTAAATTCTAGGATGCCGTTTGGCTTAAATTATAAAAATGATCTATTATATCATTATTGATTATTTAAAGTATGCTCTATTCATATTTACAGCTCTGGAAAAAATTAAGAGACCACTGCACAGTTTTCTACAAATCATCATCTCTACATGTCTGGCAGCCATTTGATTCCAGTGTCAGTTGAATTCCAACCAAAGTGCACCTCATTCTACTTAATGTGCTTCTGATTAGGTGATCACCTGAACCAAATCTTATTTAATGAAGGAAAGTATAAAAAACACTGCTGTGGTCTTCACAATCCTCTTGCAATAGGACAAGCTGGATGGCAAAACAAGTGCTAGGAACAGGCCAAACGGACTTAAGTCTTATTAGTCTTATTGTTTCTATATAAATATGAACTTGTTTTCTTTTACATTATTTGAGGTCTGACAGCGCTGCTGCTTCTTTTTTATTATTTTGAAGATTTCTCATTTACTGCAAATAAATACAAATTTTTTTTGCTTTGAATTTCGGAAACATGTTGTCAGTAGCTTATATAATAAAACAACAATGTACATTTTTCTCCCAAAATTTACCATTGAAGAGAAAAAATAGAGAAACTGAAAAATTTGCAGTGGTCTCTTAATTTTTTCCAGAGCTGTATATTTGCATTCATTTGCCAGGATTGTTGTTTTTCTGTGTGCTTTTTTCTTTTATTCCTGTCACGTGCTGTGGGTTTGTTACACGTGATTGTCTATGGCATGTATATAAGTGGAGACATTTGTATGTGCAGGCTTGCTATGAATAAGGGTTGGAACACCCGAAACGCGTCAGCTGCCGCATGATTGCTGACAAGAATTTTAAAGAAGTTTAAATAAAAGTGAATTCTTACTTTTTATAGTGGAGCCGGAGGATACTTGTTGCTTTTCTTAGTCTGTTCAATCCTGAGGATCCATGGACTTTTCTCCGCACCCGTGCTTTGGTTCACATCCAGAAATAATTGCTTGAATATTGAATGCAGGCTGTTAGGAGTTGAGCTCCCTTGCTGTTTGTTCACACATTGGATGTTTTGGATCCGCGCTCCTCCAAGGTACTGTTTTTTTATTTATTATAAATCACATTGAAGAATTGGGTGTGTTATATCATGCATAAAAATACGATGGATTTGCAATCCAATACTGGGGCAAAGAAGAAAGTATTGACTTCAGCGGGGAATGTGTTATCTCCCACGAGACACGCCGCTCCTAGTACGGGAGAGTTCAATTCTGACTCTCTGGTGGTGAGGAGTAAAAACAGCGCTTATTCAACTGCACCTCATGTTTGCTGAAATCCAGGGGGAGTTGGCCCCGTAACACTGGAAAGTTGTAATTTGTCTTCTGGGAACATTAGTACGGTAGCTTCCAGACATGGTATACCGTATTCTAAATGGGCTTCTCCGAGAAATCAACGCTTTTTGGATGTTTTCAATATTAACAATACTGATAACTCGGGAGACCAAGCATGCAATTCATTCTTAAAGGGGTTGTCTCACTACATTGATTCCTCTTACCTCAATCCTGTTTTCTTGGTTTTATTTTGAATTCAGGGGCGTGTTTACTGGCTTCTACTAGGCTGCAGTTGAAGCCAGGTCTGTAGCTATAGCAACAGGTCTGTAGCTATAGCAACCTGTCCTGGCAGCCTATCATGAGAGATTAAACAGGTCTGTAGCTATAGCAACCTGAGGAGCTGATGCAGCCCATACAAGAGGGGATATCTCAGAATAGGTAGGACACCAGTAATGGACATATATTGCAAAATGACCTGTTTTTGCAAGATCTTTAACATAAAAAGCAATCCTTGTAGTGAGACAACCCCTTTAAGGTCTCTGGAAAAATTAGCCACACAAGAAATCAAAGTGTGGTGGGACTCTGAAACTTCAAATATGTATGTAGAGAAAGCTATGGTACCGAGAGGGTTACGGATAAACAAAAGACCTACAGTTTCCTATCCGGAAGATTTTCGGTAAAAATGGAATGATATACTCACCAACTGCTCTCTGGATTTAATGATGTTTATTGTCCAATTGGAGGAGGAAAAGCTCTCTAAAATAAAATCAGACGTCCAAGAGGTTGAATGCGCTTTAGCAGAATATGAAACCACCAGTTCATACAAAGAAGGATCGGTGAGAATAGAGAATAATTTGCAGAAATTGGAGGAAAATATAACTAAATATAAAAAAATCAAAATATCAGAGAGACTTGATGGATTAGCGGAAGGACAGTGTTTACAAGAAACGGGGTTATGATAATACCGGATATAATAATCGACAGAAATCCATCTTGAAAAAGGGTAAATTTGACAGAAAACAGCAACGATGTGTAAGCTTTGATTCTGTAACGCCGCGCGCTGTGGTTCGAGCCTCCGACCCCAGGTGCAGCCGTCCCCGGCATGCGCTCCGCTGCGCGTCTACTTACCCGGTCCCGTCCTGCTTCCTCCTCGAGCGGCGCGCTGCTGTAACTGCTCCTTCCTCTGCCCGCACTATCCCGGACGGCCACTAGGGGCAAGCGAGCAGCTCTCCTGGATTTAAAGGGCCAGCACATGACAGGTGTTCCCTTTTCCACCTATGGCGTTTGGACACAGGCTTTATAGGGATTCCTCTTCCTGCCGTCGGCGCCCAGTTGTTGGTGTTTGTTCACTAGTGACATGCTTGTGCGCTCTCTAGCGAATACCTTGTCCTTTCCGTCAGCGTTTCTGGTCCTGCCTACGTCTATCGCCTACGTTTATCGTGCTGATCTGCATCTGCCACGTCCGATTCTGCCCAGCTCCGGTTCTACGCTCCAATTTGCCCCGAGTCTACTCTACCAAGTTTTGGCTGTCACCGCTGGGTCCTACGTCGGGGGTAGCGACCTGGGGGATTCCCTGTGGCAAAGTCCGTCCTGCCTTGCGGCGGGCTCCGGTGAATACAAGGGGCCCCTTAGACTCCGCTCCGCGGCGTAGGGTACGCCAACTCCTCGCGCTGACCAGAGGATCCACCTCCCGCTCGCTGAGTGTCCGTTTCAGTCCACCTCCAGCTCGCAGAGCTTCCGTAACAGATTCACATCAAAGAACTGTTATGGGAATTTTAGACATTGATTAAAGCACAGACCAGTCAGAAGAAATGTGTAATATGGGAATATTGACGATCCATTTAAACAATCAAAAAACGATTGAGGAGGGCCGATAGGCACAAGGAGTGCGGACAGGGGGCATCAGTCGAACAGACGTCAGCGTTGAATGGTGTTTCCTCTAGTCATGGTTGTTCTAATGTATTGAATCTTTCCTCTGTAGCACTTATACGTGAGCAACTTGAAATTCTAAGCTTAGGTCTAAATTTTGTTCCAGTCAAAGATTTCAATTTATTTGAAGCCGTAGTTGATATAAATAAATTTATTAGAGCATAAACGGTTCAAAAGCATTTTTACAATTCTAATCAAGATTCGAATACAACAGATGATAAATTTGGTAGTAAAATTGAGAATAATGAGTGTATCAATCTTTTCTGGAGCAAAAAGCTCTCCTGGATTTGAAATTGTTGGTATATGCGGGAAACACGTCAAGAGAGTGTTAAATACACGAAGCTTCTTTTAATATTCCTAACCCGTATTTTCATCCGATTAGAGCAAGAGTTGAAGCTATTGATAATTTCCAGTTTGTTATGGGAAGGGAACTTTGGGATTTGCAAGAAAAATGTAAGAACAATCGTTGGGCTTCCAATTTAACCCGTAAACAAAATTTGGTTTTAAAAAATCTTATGGAGGAAAAAAATTTAGTAATTACAATGGCAGACAATGGGGGAAAGATGGTGGTGATGGACAAACAGATGTATATGGAGGCAGCCATGAATATTTTAAATGATCGCACAGTGTATGTTGAGCTTAAAGGGGTTGTCTCATCTCAAAGTTTCATAGGATGCATGAATGAAATAATGCTGCTTTGCTCTGTCACTTCCTGGTCAAGCTGTCTGTAATTAGCATATGAGCTCCGTGTATTCAGACTTCTCTGTTTATTAGTCTAGATTAGCTAAATTACTTTCCCTGAGGTCTGGAGAAGCTTCTGAGCTAATTACAGTAGAGTATTTAGTCTTTTGTCTGAAAGATCAGATAACACACAAGCTCTCAATGCTGGCCCCTACCTGTGTGATGACATCACTCCCTGCTATCAGATAGAACAGACAGCAGGGGGGGAAGGAGCACACAGATCGGTCACTTGGGAACCAGAGAGCACAGAAGGTGATAAAATCACTTGTAGCTCGTTAACAAAAAAAAGATGAACAGCGCAATATATTTGGAAAACGTCTTCATTTAGTGCTCCCTACATTTTGAAAGCTATTCTTTGTAGTGAGACAACCCCTTTAAATGAGATCCTGCTAGGGAATACACTGAAGTCCTTTCTAATTTACTCAAGGAAGGGGTCAATCAAAGCATCCTTATTGAAAAACAGTACAAATATTTTATGGTGGAAAATCCAATAATGCCAATTTTTCATGGGCTTCCAAAAGTCCATAAGTCCACCACGTTCCCCCCATTAAGACCGATCATTTTGGGGATTGGTAGTCGACCTATTCCAACCTTTGGTCGTGTGCACACCGAGCTATATAAAAGATAGCACCCAAGTTTTGAGAACATTTGATACTTTTTCTTGGAGTGATAACTTTTCATGGATTACATGTGACGTTTGTATACTGTATTCCTATATTCCTCATGATTTGGCTATAACAGCACTAGCGTACCACTTAAATAATGTAAGTCTGTATTCTGAAGAGTTGATAGAATTTATCCGGCAAATAGTTGAATATCTCTTAAGACATAGGGCTACATGTATGAAAACTGTCTTGGTCTATGACTTTCTTTGTTGCGCATAGCAACCAACAAGAGTGCCTCTTTCATTTCATATAGTGCTCTTGAAAAACAAAACGGGCACTCTGATTGGTTTCTGTGGGCAACAAAGAAAGTCTTAGACCAAGACAGTTTTCATACATGTCCCCCATCATTTTTTCTGTTTTAACAACGTTTTTTATCTCCAAATTCAGGAGGGTTCCGATGGGGGTCAAATTTTCCCCTTCTCTCGCCAATCTCTACATGGCTTGGTGGGAGGAAAGGTACATCTTTTCTTCCGAACATCCTTATTTCAGTAACATTCATTATTACGGTCATTTCATAGACGATATGTTACTGGTATGGAGTGGAGATGAACAAGAGATCAAGTTTTTTGTGTCATACATTAACAGGAATCATCATAATTTGAAGTTTACATTTTTTACCAACAAATGTAGTGACCAATTTTTAGACATTTGTCTTAGCATTAGGGACAATAAAGTGTGTTTTTCCCTTTGTTAAAAGAAAAAAATAGCAGGAATACGAGGCATGAACTAGCGGGTTCCCTTTTTAAACACTGTGCTTTAAACCCCAATTTCGGTGAGCTCTACATCCCAAAAAAGAGCCTTTTCTACCCCCTGTTTCCCTTGGTTTGGCCCCAATGAAAACATATTGAGGGGCTTTTTGACATTTGGGATACCCCCCTACCCTGGAAAAATCGAGAGACCCAAAAAACCCCAGTTTTAAAAACCTTTCGCCCATACCCCTGTCCCAGCAAAGAACAGGTACTTTCAAAAGAACTGAACTTTGCACCAACCAATTCTTTGGGGAACGTTTTAAAACCCCTTAGGGTTTTAAACGGGCTTGCTCGTTTTTTTAAACTGTTAAACATCTTTTTCCCAAAAACAAGATGAATTTGATAAAATCTGATAGATTTTAGTTTTCAACAGGGGGAATCTTCTCCAATACAGGATCATACACGAACCACCATTACTGTATCATTTAATGAATTAATAACACCCCGGGAAACATAGATCTTTAACAAAAATAAAAAATAGATCAACATTACTAAATTTTCCTGGTTTTCCTTTGTCAAATTTTCACATTTTTACCCTTTTCCCAGCCCCACGGCCTGCTTTTTGGGAAATTTCTTTCGGAATGCAACCCGAGCGAGTTCCATCTCGCTCCCTGATTCCCTAAAGGGGAAGTCTTTAACAAATATCAAACAACTTACAACCATTTTGAAGTTTGGGGCCTACAAAAACCTCAAAATTTAATCCGTATGTAACAGTAAAAATGGTGGATAAGAGAGGTGCTGTTGTAGTGCTAGTTTCCCGGGCCCTCTATGGGAAAATTTGGGAATATGGATATGTTAAAAGTGTTTCATTAAATATCGAATCAAAGGAGTAAATCTCTCAGTCCCCTTCCCAAAATCCCCTAAAAAAATTTTTTTGGCAGGGGGGGTTGTATGGGAGTTTTTTTCCCAAAATTTGGCGAACATTTTTTCAATCCTCATCCTAAATTCCCCCATCATTCACTTTTTTTGGCCCAAGACACAAAAAAATTTTCTTTTTTCCCCCACCCCTTAGAACCATAGTGCCCCGGGAAATAGATTTTTTTTTTTAAAAAAGCGGGAGCCGGGGTGGCCCAACAATTTATAACCACTCTTTTCCAAAATTTTCCCAAAAGGGGTTCCCATACGAGTCCCAAAAAGGGTTTTGTATGCCAAAGGAGAAGGTTATGTGGGAAAAAAGGGTTTTTTGTGGGGTTTAAACATATGACTCTTTGGTTTTATTTTCCCCTCCATTCCCCATAATTTAATATTAACCAGTCTGAGAATTTTTTTACACAAATTCAGTGGATACGACCCTAACTTGTGTGATTTTTTAATTATGTCTACGGACTTTCTACTAACACACACAATTTTTTTCTCTTTTGACCAACAATACTTTCTCCCAATTTTTTGGGGGGCTTTTTGGGGGGGCAAAATTTTCCCCCTCTCTTGCAAAAAAATTTTTAAACAAAAGTTTTGGTGGGGGGGAGGAATTTTTTTTGTTGCCCCAAAGTAAATTTTTGCCCCCCCATATCGGGGGTGGTGTGGTCGCTCCATAGACGACCTCCCCCCCGGGTTTAGGGGAAAAGGCCCCCCTGGATGACATTTTTAAAAGTTCTTGGGAAATTTTAAAAAACAATTTTTTTTAATTTCTAAATTTTCCCCACATATCATTTCCAACATCAAAAGGGCTAAAAATTTTTTTGGGATGTCCCCATTGAGGGGGGAACCTGGAACCCAAAATTACAGCCCACCCCTTTTTTTCAAGCCCCCTCACAAAATTCAGTACTTCATGCTATTTTTCCCTCCATACAAAACACTTAATTTTCCCCACAGGGAAATTGATACGCACCAAAAGGAATTGCAGTTCTCAAAAGGATTTTGAGGTACAAAAGCGGGTTTGTTTTTGGGGAAGATAAACCCAAAGGGGGTTTTCATAAGCCCTTTGGGAAATGGTCTAAAAAGAAAGTTGAGTCGATGTCACAGGCAGTTTAAACAAAAAAAAAAAGGGCAAAACCAACTTTCGGGTTTTACCTTTTCCACTACATATTCCCCCCAAATACAAAAAGGGTGGTTTGAAAATTATAAAAAATTCCCCTTCCCCATTTTTTATACGCACCCTATTTTGGGCCCAAATATTATGTGAAAGGGGAAATTTAAAGGTTTTATATCCAAAAAAAACCCCAACATAGGCCCTGGCGGTACCCTCCGTTTCCTGGCCCGGGGGCCGCGGCACCCGGGGCCCCCCCCCCCCCCCCCCCCCCCCCCCCGGGCCCGCCCCCCCCGGGCCCGGGCGCCGCCGTTTGGCCCGGGGACAAAGGGGGGGGTCCGCCCCTGCCGGGGCTCACCTGACCTCGCCCCTTTGTCCCCGCCCCCCCCCCCCCTCTCCCGGGGCCGGGAAACCCCCCCCTTTGGGGGACCGGAGCGACCCTGTGACCCGGAGGACCTAAAAGGTTTTTTCCTCATTGAATTCTGCAGCGTTTTCGGGGAGCCTGCCGAGCATTTTCCCCGCGGAGACAGCGCTACTGAACCTACCCCAAAGGGGTTCCCCTCCTTTTAGGGGAATATGGGCCCCGTTCCGCCCCTAGCCTCCGAGCGGGTTCCAGGGAAACCCCGACGCCCTCTCTGCGCCACGTTCAAAAAGGGGCCCTGTAAAGGAGAAAAAAAAGGCGCACTTCCCGGAAAGAGACCTTCCTTCTTTTTGTGCGAACTTATCCATCTGGCTCCCCGCATTACTGCGGTTCAGGGAGAGAAAGCAGGAGCTCACCCCAAAAGAGCTGGCTCGGCAAAAGCCTCGCCGTTTTAATTTCGTTTGGGCCCCCCCGGTTTTCCCAAAAGGGCCCCTTCCGTGCCCCCCACACAGTTCCTACAGGGAAACCCATGCAGGTGGACCGGGCCCACTTTTGGAGGGGGAGCCCGGGCCCCGGGCCGCCCCGGGAAAGGGAAACCCTTTTTCTCTACTGCGCCAGTCCGGACCTTTTTCCCTGGGAGTTTTTCCGACATCCCCAGCGGGCGGGAAAAGCTCGCAAACCCGTGGGCCCAGGAGAGGGTCCCTAGGTGCCCACTCTTCCTCTCCACGGCTGTTGTTGGCCCCGGGACAAGTAACGACGGTTCTGGTCCCACTTCCCGGGGCCCTGCCTTCCTGGACTTTCCCCTTTTCCCCCGGGAACTTTTTTAAAGCCTCCCTGGTGTCACCTAACGTTTCCGTAACCCGCCTTTGGGAAGCCCTTGGTTTTCTCATCCCTCAGTGGGGAGCTTCTCAGTGACTTTCCCTTTTTGTTCATTTAAACCCCGGGCCCGGGGCCCCCCCTGTGGGGTCCCCCAAAACGGAAAGATCTCCTTTCAAAGTCCCGCCCCCCCGGTCTTTGGCGATCCTGTTGGGGTGGGCCCCGGGGTGCAACGGGCACGCCCTGCCCTTGATTGGAAGACAGGTTTAAATTCCCCGCGTTGGGGAACGGATGGGCCAGGAAACTCTGTTTGGTTTGGGAACCCCGGGCCCCCTTTCCATCGCTTTCCCCCCCAACCCGTCTTTTAAGTCTCTGCCCAAAGGGCTGCCAGCGGAGTTCCGGTTTTTGGGGATGTGGGTTTTCGGAGAAAAAAAGGTGAGAGGCCCCCCCCCCCCCCACGGCCCCAAAAGACGCCCCATCGACCTCCTCCCCCGGGAAAAATTTCCCCCTCGGGTAAAGGGGTTTCCCTCTGTCTGTGCCCGAGAAACCCAGGGGGGGGCCCCCTCGGCCCATATCCAGAAGGGAATTTTTCGAAGGGGTTTTTTTTTCCAAAATCTTCCTTTGCCCCTCGGGGCTGGTTTTTCTTCTTTCGTCCGAAAAAAGACGGTTCACTTCGCCCGTAGGGGTATTGACCCGTGTTTACTACAGAGGGGTAAAAAAAGATCACGGTGAAGAACCCCTACCCCCCTTTCCCCTATCTCCCGGGTAAATTTTATGCCTCTGTTGGGGGGCCAAGGTTTTTTTTTTTACTTAAAATTAGACCTACGAGGGCCTTTAACCTCATCAGAATACGCGAAAAGGGGGTGATGGAAAACGGGGTTTTCCCAACCCCAGGGGGCGGGGAAATTTTTAGTATCTTTTTTTTAGCCCCTTGGGGTATGCATGCTCCAGCCCCTATTTCAGGGTTGTAAAGACGTTTTTTCGGGACTTGCTGTAACAAGCGTCTTTGGGAAACTTTGGGCACCCTCCTGATTTTTCCCCTGACATCCAGAAAACCATGGGGACCCGTACCCGGTTTTTGCACGCCTGCGGGGCCAAAACGACTGTTGCCCAAACGGGGGAATGTCGGTTTCCCCCGCCCCCAAACCTTTCCTTTTTCCTTTGGGTACATAGTTTTCCGACCGAGGGGCTGCCAAAAATGGACCCATAAACCCCTCCGGGGAAACCAGCAGTGGCCCCGACCTGTCATCCCGGCGATTAACGTTTTAGGATTGCCAAAAAAAATACCCGGGGAGTTCATTCCCTGGTTTTCTACGTGGGGGGCTTCCCCTCGTGGCTCTCACCCCTAAAAATGCTAACCCGAGATGCCCGGCCTCCGTCGGCCCAAGAAGATTCCCCCCAGTCTGAAGACAGTATTCTCCTTTACACCCATTTTGGTCCGGGCCCGAAACCAGAAAGACCCTTCACCTGTGGTGGATGCTTCTTCCGGGGGGAAACCCCGGGGGTGTTGACCCAGAAGGGCCCTAAAGGCAAAACCGTCACAGGGGGTTTTTTTTTTAAAGACCTTCTCCTCCCGGGAGAAAAATAATTACGCCTTGGGACCGGGGAAATTTTTGGCCATAAAATTGGCCCTGGAAGAGTTTGGGACATCTTTTTGGGGGGGCTTTGGGATCCGTTTGAGGGCTTCACAGACCCAAAAAAAACCCAAAAAACCCCCAGACAGCTCAGCGTTTGAACCCCCCCGCCAGGGCCCCGGGGGTTTTTGTTCTTCTCGCCTTTGATTTCAAAATACACTTCCCCCAAACCCGGGCCCAGAAGGGAAATTTAAGGCAGGACCCCCCCCCCTGTGTCCCCCCCATCAAACCCGGGGGGAAAAAAGGGGTCACAAACACATTTCCCATGGCCCCGAACGGCTGATTCTTTTGGCTCCCGTGGATCCCCGGGAAAGTTCCCCCCGGGGGGGAAAACCAAAGTGGTCCCGCGCTCAGGAGGAGGATTCTGGGGTTGGGGGGATAGCCCCCTCTTCTGGCCGGCCACCCCCGGGGTACGGGATTCCCCACGTCTTTCTTTCCCACACTACTGGTGGCCAAAACCTGCTCCCCGACGTTTAAGGGCTTTGTTCTTTTTTTGCACCACAATTTCCCACAAAAAGGTCACTGCCATTTGGCCCCCTGGCTCTTTTGTCCCCCTGCCGTTCCAGGTCTCCCCTGGACAACCTAGGCATGGGCTTTTTTCCCCGGACCTTCCTCCTTTTTTCGGGAAAACCCCGGTAATTTTGGGTGGTCACTGAACCATTTTCTAAAATGTCCCCCCTTTGGGGCCCCTTCCCCGTTCCCCTTCTGCCCCCAAATTTGGGAGGATAAATTCTTCCATTTACATCCCTTTTGTCTGCATGGTCTACCCTCCCACATCGTCACGACCGAGGCGTCCCCAAATTTTTCTCTAAATTCTGGCGTGCCCTTTTGTTCCCCCGTTTCAAAAACAAGCTAAATTCTTTTTCTGCCCTTTCATCCCCGAAAAATGGGGGGGGGGGAGGGGGAAAAACCCAAACTTGGAGGGGGGTATCTACGGCACTTTTTTTGTCCCAAAGACAGGACAAAATTTGGGCCCAAATTTTCTTTCCTTGGGCCGAGTTCTCATATAATTTTCGGGGCTTCCGGGCTCAAATGGCCGTTCCCCCTTTCCTGGTGGCCCATGGCCGTCCCTGGCCCCCCCCCCCCCCCCTGGCTTCCACCTCCGGGGGGGTTTCCCCCCGTGGGCAACCCCGGGTTTAGGGGTATCAGGAAATTTTTGGCGAGAGACCCCGGGGGGAAACCCTTACCCAGGCTTCACCCGTATGAAGACCCGGCTGACAAGAGAGAAGACCTTCCCCCAAATTTCCCTCCCAGGGGGATAAAGTGGCTTCTTCCCAAAAACAATGCCCCAAAATTCCCCGCTAAAATTTTGGGGCCGGGGGTTTCTGGGACCCCTTCCAAAAATTTGCGACAAAAACCCGGTGTCCTATAAACCCCCTGCCTGCCTCCATCTTCTTTGGGGGCCCAACGTTATATGTCTCCCTCCCAAAGCCTCTGGTCCTGAACTGGGTTTTCCCAAGGAAGCGAATATAGTTCAAAGTTTACACCCGCTTTCCGACCAGAAGACGTATGGGGGGGCGTGTAAAATTTTGGGGTTTTTGAACCAGATCATTGAAAAGTTCAGATACAACGAGCAATTTTATGCAATTAAAGAAAAAAACTATTTTTCCCCCCTCCATCTTACCTACACCCAGAACCCCCGCTCAAAGTCTACCATCAAAAAAACGACGAGCCCGGGAGGAAAACACAGGAGGGTCATCGTTTTCCGAAACGTCAGGGGAAAAACAAATATCAGAGGAAACAATATTGACTGTAGTTAATTTGTCGGCAAAAATCTTGTCTTCCGATCAGATTTCGGTGTTATCGTTGGGTCTCTCTTTCTCTCCCACCTCGCATTTTGATTTGTTCTCAACTATTTTAGATGTGAACCGGTTTGTAAGAAAGTTAACTGTAAAAAAACATTTTCTAAATATATCAAATTATGGGGAGAGTCAGGAGAACAATAATATACCAATATGTGATAATGTATCAGATGATAATGATTTATCTAATATGTCTTTAATTTGTTCGAGTTTTGCATAACAGGTGGCTGTTATGTCTTTGCAGAATTTGGGTCAGGGATCTGGATCCAATAATATATGTGTATCTGATACTTTTCATGTTTCCAACCCGACATTTTACCCTATCCAATCCAGATTGGCAGCTGCTGATCGGTTTCAAGAATTGGTGGAAATTGAGCTTTGTGATTTATATAATAAAACTAATAATAAAAAGATAAATAATTTAACCAGATCACAACAGTATGCTCTAAAATCTTTGTCCAAAATGGAGGATATTGTAATACGGCAGGCGGATAAAGGGGGTTCAGTTGTGGTCATGGACAGAGGATTGTATGTACGGCAGAATCTTTGTATGCTCGATGACACCACTACATATACTCCCCTGCCTCATGATCCAACTTTCAAATATAAAAAAGGAATTAAACAACTTATTAATTGTGGTGTAACATCAGGTGTTTGACTGAAAAAACAAGCCCAATTTATCATCATAGACCATCCAGTGATTCCAATTTTCCACTCATTCCCTAAAATCCATAAAAAAACGTTTCCGCCCCCACTACGACCGATAGTATCTGGTATTTCCTCATTGAATGAAAACCTAGGGGCTTGGGTTGACAGTCTCCTTCAACCACTACTTAAGAATATACCCGGCTTTGTTAGAGACACGAAACATGTCCTTATTACATTAAAAGAGATATCCTGGCAGGTTGGCTTCCTCTGGATATCAGCAGACGTAGCGTCACTGTATACTTGCATCCCCCATGACCTAGCCATGGTCGCCCTGATTTGGTTTTTGGACCTGTATAGTAATTATGCAGACCCATTAAAACAATTTTTGATTCAATCTATTTTTTATTTATTAAACATAATTTTTTATGTTTGAATCAAGGTTTTTCTTACAAACTACAGGAGCGGCCATGGGAGCAAAATTTTCACCGTCTTTCGCTATAATATATATGGCTTGGTGGGAAAGCATGTATATTTTTCATGAAAATAACCCATTTTTTTCGCAGTTGGAGTGGTATGGTCGTTTCATAGATGACCTGGTTATCATCTGGAAGGGTAGTGAAACGACCATACCACTCTTTATTTCCTATCTCAATTCTAATTTTTTGTCACTAACATTCACTTTTTCTTATCATGTGTCCAGAATTGCTTTTCTGGATGTATTTTTAATCGGTGACGCTGCGTCTGGGATTGTCCGGAGTGAGTCGTTTCACAAGGACACAGCAGGTAACTCTATCCTGTATGCTAAATCCTGTTACCCTATACATACCATTAAAGCTGTCCCGGTGGGGGAACATATAAGATTGAAAAGAAATAATTCTGAGCAAGCTATGTATAAAATTTCTGCAGTAGCTCTAAATGATAGATTGAAACAACGAGATTATCCACAGTGGATGCTGAAGGCAGCAGAGGAAAAAGCCGCACAGAAAACTCATGACAGTCTCCTACGTCTGAACAACAATAAACCAGACAGAATGACTAGCAATTCACCTATTGTTTTTTCTACCAATTTTTCAAAAAAATATAAACAGATATCCCATAAAATCAATAAACATCTACCTGTACTCTATAACGATCAGGGTTATTATGAGGGCCTTAAAAATGGTTTAAAATGTGTTTTCACGAAGAAATTTGACTCTGGGAAACATTCTTTCCCCTTCTCTTCTCCCTAAAAAGAAACCTAGACCCACCTGGTTTAATGTATCCAGGTTGTTACAAGTGTTCACATCGACGCTGTATCTGTTGTTCAGTTCTGAAAGTGTCTACTCAATTTATATCTTTTGTTACAAATAACAGTTATAATATTAAAACTTATATAAACTGTAATACAACTTTTGTTGTATATTTAATATCATGTAACGAATGCAGGAAACAGTATGTGGGCAGCACCTCATGTGCACTAAAAGTAAGGATTCGCAAACATCTTTCTGATGTCAAATCAATGGATTTTTATCGTATTTCAGCAGTGTCAGCACATTGTATCACTTTTCACAACTGCAGCACAGATTCTCTATCTGCTGTTGGTCTGGAAAGGGTTATTATGCCTGAGAGGGAGGAGATCACATCCAGAAGCTGCGGTCTCCTGAGGCTTTCTGGATGTTTTTGTTAAAAACTTATCAACCATATGGCTTAAATAAAAGAACAGATTTAGTTCTGTATTATTGATATATGTTTATATTGATCTGTTTTCTTCTTCCTGCAAGTCCATTGATGTTGTTTGAATATGTGTGTCTTTTTTGTACCACGTGATTTTATCTTTGTTATTCATTGGTTTGTCTCTATTTTAAATAGAACACCTGTGTATTCAATGTATGCTATGACTAAGGGTCCACGTGCCCTGAAACGCGTTAGTTGTTTGCTGTGGGTCTCTGATGTTTTATCTCCTACGTAAATAAACAATTGAGTGCTATCTGAAGAACGCTGGACATCAATCATTCTTCTTATCCCAGAGGAGCGCTGCTCCTTCTCCTGTGCTAGAATCCCCTGATGTCTTTGAAGTGAAGGACATCTTAGACATGAAGATCTTCAGGGGTAAGCGATTTCTTCTTGCAGATTGGAGGGGCTTCGGCCCCGAAGAGAGGTCCTGGGAACCGGAGTCCAATATCCTGAACCCAGACCTTATCCGTAAGTTCCTTCAGCCTAAAAAGAGGGGGAGACCTAAGGGGGGGGGTACTGTCGCGGTACCCTCTTCTCCTCGGCCCTCGGCACCCTAGTTTGGCCAATATTATGTGTAAGGGAATCAGGTTTATATCCAAAAAAAACCCAACATAGGCTCCTGTCGCGGTACCCTCCGCTCCTCGGCCCGTGGGCCACGGGCGCACCCGTGGCCGCCCCCCCCCCCCCCCCGGGCGCCCACCAGGGTCGGGTGCCGCCGCTGGCCGCGGGACGAGCCGGGGGTCCGCGCCTGCCGGGGACTCACCTGACCTCGCTCCTGTGCCGTCCGCGCCCTCTGCCGGCCGAGGCGCGCGTGCCCGTGTCCTAAGGCGCGCGCGCTCGTTCTCGAGGATTTAAAGGGCCAGCGCCCCGATAATTGGCTAATTGCCAGGCGCTTCCCCTACTTAAGGTCACGTCCCACAATCACCCCTTGCTGGATCTATGTTGCCTCGTGCCTTAGCTAAAGCGTTTCCTAAAGTGTATTCTCGCCCTACCGTGTACCAGACCTCTTGCTACGTTTCTCGACTCCGAACCTCTGCTGCCTGCCCTGACCTTCCTGCCTGTCCACGACCACGAACCATTGCCGCCTGCCCTGACCTTCTGCCTGCCCACGACTACGATTCTCGGACTACGACTCTGTACCACGCTGCACCTCGGCCGCCATCGCAAGCAAGTCACGTCAGGGGGGACGACCTGGTAGCCTCACGCCGCAGCAAGTCCATCCCGCTTTGCGGCAGGCTCTGGTGAAAACCGGGGGCTACTTAGATTCCGTTCCCTGGCGTGGCTTAGCTATCATCGCTTGCGGTGGTCCAGAGGGTCCACCACCCAGCCGTTACAGCTCCATTATCTCCCCCAGTTTATTCTTGAGTACAGAGAATCGATCGCATAAAACATGGCTTACAACTACAGGCTCTTTCCGTTGTGGACATACTATTCTGACTCCAATACGCTGACAGCAAGTGTGAAGTTCATCAGGCCCATGTGGTAATGGAAGTCTGTATTAAACTGTAAACTTACTTCAGCAATCTTGTTAGACAGTGACAACTTGACTGCTCCGGCGTGTATGAAGAACCAACAGGAGTTTATTCCAGGCTTAGTCTTGTAGTTTACACCAAAGTAGTAGGAGAAAAGATGATAACTTTACAGAGTTGGTGCAGAGGATGAGGATACAGTGCTTCAGTGAGACAGAAAGATGGAGAATGCTAGAAGGAGGGAGGAGCTGAATACCTCAGAGCACACATACAGGAAGACGAGAGGGACAAATTTAGGAACAATACAAAGCAGTAATAGATGTCACGGTGTCGCGGGCTCCGCTGCCCCCCGCGACCATCCCCCCGCTCGCGGGGGGTCTGGCGCGGCGGCCCGCGACCACCCCTCTGCTGCCTCGGCGCCGCCTCTCTTACCCGGCCGCGCTCCGGTGAACGCCGCTCCTGCTTGTCCCGGCCGTCGTGCGCGTGGCCGCCGCTTAAGGCGTGCGCGCCGGCTTCTCTAAATTTAAAGGGCCAGTGTCCCGATAATTGGTCAGTATCGGGCGCTGGTTCTATTTAAGGTATCCGCCCCCAGTACTTCCTGCCAGTCTGTTGGTGTGCTTACCTAGTGTCTAGAGAGTATTGCTGTTCTGTCCTGATTACCCGTGTACCAGTCCGCCTGCTTACGTTTCCTGACCTTGCCTGTTTGCCGCCTGCCCTGACCATCTGCCTGCCTCTGACCACGAACCTCTGCTGCCTGCCCTGACCTTCTGCCTGTCCCCGACTACACCTCCGGATTACGTTTCTGTACCACGCTGTACCCTGGCTGCCTTCGCAAGCAAGTCCACGTCAGGGTAACGACCTGGTAGCCTCACGCCGCAGCAAGTCCATCCCGCTTTGCGGCGGGCTCTGGTGAAACCCGGGGGGGCTACTAACTCCCTTTCCCCGGGGTGGTTAAACTACAAAAGTTTCGTTTCCCAGGGATCCACTCCCAGTCCATCAGACTGGCCCGGATTTCCACCAGGGGACCTTGCCTTTATCCCGGGACAACTCTACAGCTGTGCCCACAAGTCAACGCATCGACCAGCTTTCGGCCAGAAGCAGAAAATCCACCGGCTGCTGCCGTTTGCCCTGCATCCGTTGCACCGGCATCCATTGCTCTACCTGCTCCGGTTCTGGACCCTCTCTGCATCTGCCACTCCCTCCCCACTACGCTAAACAATGGATGATGCCAAGATATGCCGTGGCTTCATCAGCCCAGTGCTCCATCACCTCGAAATGAAGGTGCAAGCCATTCCCTACAAGCCGAGCCACGGTGCCTTCATTATCAGCCTCTTGTCTTGAGAAGCCATGGTCTTGTGGCTACGCCACTAAGGAACAGATTCGAGGGATGAATCCTCTGACAGCGAGGACCACCAAACCATCCCCGGGGGTTCCGCACAGTCTTTAATGAACCAGGCCGTACTTCTTATCTACGCAGCCGCAGCGCTACTTCCGCCTTCGTCAGGGCGACACCACAGTCTGGAACAGTATATCGGTGCAACGGTTTCGCACTCTTCGCTTCGTGGACTGGACTGAAACAATTGAGCCATTGTGGCAACATTTTGGCACAGGCCTCTCGGGGCGCATCAAGGACGAGCCCGCCGCTAGGGATCTACCAGCTGCCTTGGATGGATCAAAACCATTTGGCCACCCTAGTGGATAATTCCGCTTATCGCCAAAAGGCAACAAGAGTCTCCGCCTACAACGGAAACCATCCGTCGCCACGTCGTTTTCCCTTCCCCCTCTTGGCCTTTCCCACGTACCAGCGGTCCCACCCTTCCTCCTTCGAACTGTCCTCCTGAAGAGGAACCTATTGCAGGTCGAGAGAGCCCACCCTTGTCTCAGAGGAACGTTCACAGCGTCGACTGAAGCAGCCTTGTGCTTCTATGTGGCGCTCTGGCCATTACATTGGGGACAGTCCGGTGTGCGCCCGGGAAACTTCCGCACCTAGGCTCGAGGAGAGGCAACCTGAAGGTGTCAGATCGGGTCCATCTCCCTGTCTGTACCATTGCCCGTATATATTTGTGCTGTTTCTCGGACAGCACCTTCCAGGGCCACCGCCTTTAGATTGATTCAGGAATCTGCCGGCAACTTCAAAAGCCACTAACATGAGACCCCAGGTTTTTCGTCTTCCGTGACTCCATTGCTGAAACCTATTTTCGTCTCCTCGGATCTGGCGAATGCCTTAAGGCTGCAATCCGCTTCCGTACGGCCCCCCTCTGAAACAAAATGGGGCACTTCACAGGAGAACGATGCGACTTTTAGTCCTACCTGCTATCCTCCTCGGAGATCCATTTTGTGCCTTCCCTTTCTACAGGACCAACCCCGACTCTTGGATATTGGAGCACAGGGGAAGTCATGCATGGGTTCCGCTGTCTCACCGGTCGAAGGAACCCCCCTCGCGCACCCCCAGCACACGCCCTGAAACCACACGGTAGGGCGTGGCCGGACCGGCCGCACCGTCCGCCGAGACATGGTTCCAAGCCGCAACAAACGCTCCTCAAGTCGCCACCCGAAAGCCTGCCAAAGCCTCCTCCAGGTCTACCTTCCGGGCCTTACTGGGACTTTGCCGATGTTTGTATTTCGGGAGAGGACAGGCTGAAACGCTTCCCTCCACACCGGCCTTAAGATTGTCCCATTGAACCAGCAATCTGGCAGTACATCCTCCTAAGGCCGGGTATACCCCTCCTCCGTCCCGGAGACAAAGGCGATTTCTGAGTACATCAAGGAGAGAACCGTCCGCAAAAGTGTTCATCCTTGAAGTCCTCAATTCTTCGGCTGAAGTGCCGGCTTCTTACTTCGTGGAGAAAAAAAGACGGGTCCCTCCGTCCCTGTCATCGATTGATCGAGGTCCTGAACAAAATTAGCCATAAAAAACTGCTACCTCGTTGCCCTTGATCTCCGAACTCTTTGACCGCCTCGTGTGGGCGAAAATATTAACTAACAGGATCATCCGGTGGTCCTACAATTATAATCCGCATAGGGCATGGGCGACGAATGGAAAACGGCGATTCTAATACCCGGGACGGCATTCGAGTATTTGAGTTATGGCCTTATCGTCTCTGCCACGCCCGGCAGAATTTCAGAACTTTGTCATGAACATCATCAGGACCCTACTCAGATACGTCCAGTTAATCGTCTACTTGGACGATATCCTCATCTCTCCAAAAACTCGATACTCATCGCTACCACGTCCGCCAGGTCCTCAGGAGTAGGGCGACTCCTCACTCATCAGCTTCTTTGCCAAACCCGAGAAGTGTCCTTTTCGAAGTACCATCTTACCCTTGCCTAGGGTACATCGTCCATGATAGGGGGCTCCAGTAGATCCATCCAAGCTCTCCGCCGGTGTTCAAAATGCCACAACCTTTGGAGCCTGCCCGGCCATTCAACGTTTTTTTGGGGGGTTGCTAATTATTACAGACCAATTTATTCCCCACTTTTCTCTACACATGGTGGCTCCTTGGTGCTCTATCTCTGGAGGAACGCCAATCCCAAGACCGCTGGTCCCCAGAATGCTCAAGAACGCCTTCAACCGGCTCAAAGCTGCATTTGCATCGGCTCCGATCCTGTCTCGCCCAGAACCAAACCTAGGTACCTTTGATATTCTGGAAGTAGATTCCTCTTCAGTCGGGGCGCCAGGAGCGCTTCCTTGCTGCAGAGATCCCTCCTCTGGTAAACTTACGTACTGTGGGTATTTCTCCAAACATTCTCTCCTGCCTAGAAGAACTATACATAGGTTATCGAGAAGTTACTGGCCAGAAAGCAGGCTCTTAAGAAATGGCGTCCCACCTGCTGGAGGGGCTCACCACCGCTGACTTGATATCTTCACAACCATAAGAACCCACCTGTAACTGCAGGTCGGTCTCAACGGCCATGAAACCCCGGCAGGCCAGGTGGTCACTATATCTATGGCGCGTTTGACTGTCCGTCTACATATTCCGGGCGGCCGAGAAAAAACATCAGGGTCGGCCCGCTCTCTCTCGTTCCTGCGTGAAATGGTGGGTCCTCGAGTATCTCCCCCAGCACATTGTCCCCCGCATGGAATCGACTCGTCACGGCCGCCCCCGTGGATCTCCAACCGCCTACCCCCCCCGTGAAGACGTATGATTCGCCCTGCCTTGCGCCTAGAGTCCTGAAGTGGGACAACGCTTCTCGTACGGCAGGGTCAACCAGGAGTAGCCATAGTCCGCTGCAACAGAACTCCCTCGACCGCTATTTCTGATGCCTACACTGCACAGGAAGTCAGGGACTTTGTATCTAGGCCTTGCACCACTCTGTGCCCGGAATAAGGTCCCTCGTCTCAAACCCGCTGGGCCTTCCTTCAAGCCCTCGTCCCAGTGGCCAGAAAAAACCCTGTGACCCATGTTAGGCCAATAGACTTCATTACTGACCTCCCGTCCTCTTCGTGTAAACATCAACTCGGTCATCTGGGATCGTGACCGGACGCGGTTTTATTCCCAAATGGCTCACTATGACCCACCTGCCTGGATACCCTCTGCTCCTCCGCCTGCCCAATATTTTTTCAGTCACGTTTTTCGACGTGCAAGGTCTCCATGTTACACATTGTCCCGCTGACAGGGGATTCCAGTTTCATTGGCAAAAATATATGGTCGGCTATGTGATTATCAAATGCAGGTTCTACTTGAGATTTGCCTCATCTCGCATACCAGCCCTCAAACGAACGGGCAGGTAGAGAGAGGTTAACCAGGTAACTGGGAACCTACTGTGGCACTTTGTGTCCCGGCTCTGCAGGTATAATTTGGTCGAACTTCTTCCTGGGCATTAGTTTTTCTTATAACTCTGTTAGATTCGGGGGATCCCGGCTGGTGCCTCCCCCGTTTTTTGTCTGTTTGGGGTTACATCTCCATCCCGCGGCCCTCCCCCTTGTTACCCCGACTCGTTTCCATGTCCAGGCCGTGGATGCCCAAGAAAAGGACATCAAGGCTCTTCTGGCAAGTCCACTCGTCCAGGCCCTGTAACCCGGCTATCTGCTCGCACAAAAGTGTCCAGGCTTACGAGATACGCGTAGGCCTTCGCTTATTAGTGAGCCTGTGCATAAGGTTTTGTGGCTAATGCAGCAAATATATTCGCTTTAGGGTGCCTAGCATACAAACAAGGTCCTAACTACGTGTGACCCTATTGAGGTACTGGCACACGTCAAACCCGGTGGTCCTACAAGCTCTGCCGTGCCTCCTACCCTGCGCATTCCCGAACTCCTTCCATGTCTCCCTCCACCAAGCCTGTGGTGCTGAATCGCTTCTCCCTTTGGTCCTGTCCGCCTTCTCCTTGCCAACTCTGATAACATCTTTGAGGTCAAGGAGATGTTTGCTCAGAAGACAGTTAGGGGGAAGCGGTTCTTTCTCATGGACATGGCAGGAGATTTACGGCGCCGGAGGAGCAGTCGGTGGTGAACACGAAGGCCAACCTGATCTCCTGACTATTCCTCATCTAAATAAAATAGGGTGAGACCTACGGGGGGGTAATGGTCACGGGGGTCGCGGGCGGCGCTGCCCCCGCACCATCCCCCCTGCTCGCGGGGGTCTGGCGCGGCGGCCCGCAACCACCCCTCTGCTGCCTCGGCGCCGCCTCTCTTACCGGCCGGGCGCTCCGTGAATCCGCTCCTGCCTGTCCCGGCCGTCGTGCGCGTGGCCGCCACTTAAGGCGCGCCGGCTTCTCTAAATTTAAAGGGCCAGTGTCCCGATAATTGGTCATTATCGGGCGCTGGTTCTATTTAAGGTATCCGCCCCCAGTACTTCCTCCCAGTCTTTGGTGTGCTTACCTATGTCTAGAGAGTATTCCCTGTTCTGTCCTGTTTACCGTGTACCAGTCCGCCGCTTACGTTTCCTGACCTTCCCTGTTTGCTGCCTGCCTGACCGTCTGCCTGCCTCTGACCACGAACCTCTGCTGCCTGCCCTGACCTTTTTGCCGGCCCCGACTAGGGCCCCCGGGATTATGTTTTCTGTACCAAGCTGTACCCCGGCTGCCTTCGCAAGCAAGTCACGTCAGGGGTAACGACCTGGTAGCCTCACGCCGCAGCAATCATCCCGCTTTGCGGCGGGCTCTGGTGAAAACTGGGGGCTACTTAGATTCCGTTCCCTGGCGTGGCTTAGCTATCACCGCTTGCGTTGGCCCAGCGGATCCACTCCCACGTCACAATAGAAATTACAATACTAATTATGAACCATGAAGTCATGGGACATGACACTCCCCGTCTGAAATCTTTAGATTTCACTATAATACAATATAACAAATGTTCTCTGAACCTGTAAGAAAGAGAAAAACATGTAAAATATCAACAGTTAAAGTCTAGATTCTATAACAGGACATTCCGAAGAAAGTAATCCAATGGGAAAACAAAATCCAAGAGAAACCCATCTTCAGATTGGGGAAGCCGCAACATGGCAACACTTCCACCAACCAGTGGTAAATCCAGTGGTACATGTTATAGGAAGGTCCGGCTGACAGTTCCTGATAGTACACTTCCTTCTTCAGTGTCAGCTTCCTTGGCAAGGAGAAGAACCAGTTCAGTGATTGGACGGAAGAAAATACATGTTGAACCTCCTTTAGTCACCTTAACGTCCACTTTGCGAGTCTTTCCATCGTCGCTGGGCAGAACTTTGGTGATGAGACCGAAAGGCCACTCATTACGATTAACCTTTTTACAGTTTCCTCTCTATGCAATCTCCAGCTAAGAATCTTTACACTTAGCACATTGAAATTCACACCTTGAAAGGAATGTTCTTCCATCAGAAGCACAAGGAAGTTTAGAAGGAGAGTCTGCACAGTCCAAATTACATTCCTTGTCTTTGTCTTGATCCTTAGTTTAGGAATCACTGTGGTATAGAGTGGGAGAACTTATCGGCCCCAATTTCCTTGTCAGACTCAGGTTCCATCAAACGTAACTGGCATCAGTAGGTATGAGTCCCCGAAACAAGAAAATTGGAGGAGTCAGGTGGGGCAATGAGACCTGAAGCAGGAGAACAAACTTGTTCTGCAGTCAGCTGGATTGAGATCAGTAGGGATGTATGCCACTGTTCAGGGCGGGGAAGCTTCTGAAAGCGTTCCACTCTGTGGCTAATGTACACATAAAATTGCTTTGTCTGGTTGTATATGTAAACTAAGTAAACCCTCGCTGTCTGTATAGAATGTTAAAATGAACCAGTAGTAATGTCCATTTCATCCTTTATAACTTCAGCAATTCTACTGCTAGGACAGCTGCTCAAAGTTTGAGTCTTGGGACAGAAAGCGCAGGTTTTGCAGTTAGCTTGACTTTTCCTAGGAGAAACCCACAGTGTAGCTTGCTGTCCTCTCCAGACATCCTCAGGTAGGCTACTGCAGCTATGGCTTCCATGGATGCATCCGAGAAGACATGAACTCTTTACTAACAGCAGCTGTAAAGGAAATGGGAAAAGTAAAAAACGTGGACCTGAAGTTGCTCCAACACTTTCAAAGACTTCTTCCATGCTTCCCACCTGTGTTGTTTCTCAGTAGGTAACTGTGTGTCCCAGTCTACAGTCTCTGTAGTTAGCTGTCTCAGTAGCATCTTACCATGAATGGTAATTGGAGCTATAAATCCAAGAGGGTCGTAGACACTGTTCACGACAGACAAGATCCCCCCCCCCCCCCCTTAGTGAAAGGTTTGTCACAGGGTGACACTTGGAATGTAACCATGTCTTGTTTGACATCCCACAGTAAACCTAGACTGAGCTGAATAGGAGGGGAATCAGAACCAAGATTAAGGTTCTTTAAATTGGTAGCATGATCAACCATGGGAAATGCATCCATTACCCCTGGACTGTTAGAGATGATCTTGTGAAGTCTGAGGTTTGCACTAGACAGCATTTCCTGTGTTCTGGTGAGGAGATCAATTGCTTCTTTGCTGGTAGGGAATTATTTAAGTCCATCATCCACATAAAAGTTCTTCTCAACAATCTGACGAGCTTCGGATCCAAACTCCTTCTCTCCTTCTTGGGCGCTTCTTCTCAGTCCATAGATTGCTACGGCAGGAGAGGGGGTGTTACCAAAGACATGTACCTTCATCCGTTAGTCTATGATTTCACTGTTGATGTTATTGTCCTTGTGCCATTGGAATCTAAGGTAGTTCCTGTGGTCTTCAGTCACGATGAAGCAGTGAAACATTTGCTGGTATGTCGCCTTTTACGCAACAGGTTCTTGACGGAAGCGGTTTAAACCCATCCTAGGAGACTGTTGTTTAGATTGGGCCCGGTGAGGAGCGGGTTTGTTGAGAGAAGTGCCTTCATGCTGACGCGGGAATCAAACACAACTCTAATTTGTTTGGGTTTGCGAGGGGTGATACACCCAAAAGATGGGAAGGTACCAGCATTCTTCTCCTTCCTCTAGTGTGGTGCAGGTTCTGCTTGGTCCTTGTTCAAATATTTTCTGCATAAAGTCCACATAATGTTTCTCCATTTCTGGTTTCTTTTTAAAGGTGTTTTTTTAAAGAGGAATCTAGCAACTGCTTGATGTCGATTGTTTGGTAGTTTTGCTCTTGGAGTGCGAAAGGGTAGATGATCCTTGAGATATACGTTGACAACACATATCTTTGCACACGACTTGTCATAGAGACCTTCAAAAGCAAAACCTTCTGTGCATGAAGGAAGATAGGGTGGTAGGATTTACAGTTTGGTCCACTTTCTCCCGCCATGTTTTTGCTCCCGGGCGGTGACTGAGAAGGGGCTCTGTGCTGTGTTGAGATGGATGAAGTGCTTGAAACGTGGTCAACACTGTCACATTCAATGCACTTATAACAGCTTTACAATCTTTAGCAAAATGTTCTGTGGAAGCAAACATTTGAAAACTTCCCAAAATTTTGTCAGAAGCTCTTTGAGTTCCTGAAGCAGTTTCTTTATGAAGCAGATGCATTTCTTGAGAGGATGTGGCTTCTTATGAATTGGGCATAGATGATTTGGGTTTTCAATTTTCTCATCTTGACTGCTCTTATGCGGAGATGTTGTAGGTGCGGAAGAATGTCAGTCTTTTTACTGATACGGGTCCTCTATGATTCCTGTAGTTAGAGGTGGACTGCATACTTAGGAGGAATGAAGTAGGACTCCAGACTCAATGTAGAAGAAGTTTGGGGTCATTCTTGGATCTGCAATGTTCTTATGAACTCACAGAAGTAGGAGAATGAGGAAAGGAAACGTGGTACCCCCTTTTTGTATCTTGACCCGAGGGCTGTCCACTTTTCTTGAATGTTGTATGGCGCTTGGAGACTATTGGGTTTACCTCACGAGCAGTGTCCAGTTAACTGAGGCCAGGTCAGTGAGTGTCTGCTTTGGCCAGCTGGAGCTCCAAGAGTAGATCACTGAGTTTGGGATTTCTCATTGTCTTTGCCAGATATTTTTGGGAAACTTTGAAGCGTGTAAACAAAGCATTCTCTATGGCTTCAGGACTGCCATAGCTCCATTCTAGCTCTCCAAGCAGCCACTAGACCTGCCACAGGATTTGCAATATGAACAGCTTGGGGTCTCTTGACACGTTCTGTAGACTGCGGGCCAACCCATCTGACTAGCAGGTCCAATTCTTCTGCGCTGTAATGTCAATATCATCAATTGCCGTTCTGAAGGCACATTTCCAGGATCTGTAGTTTCAGGCCGGTCACCCAAACCTAATGAAGGCCTGTTTTAGTAGATCACGGCGGACCATGAACCTTGCAAACTCTGACATGTCTGACCTTTCTGACTTCAGGCAGGTAATTGTAGGCTGGAGTAGTGCTGACATGTTGTTAGTGGTATCTTGATTAAGAGACATAGGGACATATGGAGCTGCATAGGCATTCAATGCAAGAGCAGGTTTACATTCGATAATATGTGAAGCGGGTTTGGGCCTGGTTGTCAGGGACTGGACAACTTGCTGGCATATTGATTTGGACCTTGGTATCTTTGTATTGAGGTTGCAGAGGTGTATGGCCTTGGTGCATTTTGATGTGTGAAGGAGATACAGGATGCAGTATGGGTGTAGGACTGTACTGACCTCGAATGCAGGGATATGCAGAAGGATCTGTGCTTGGTTGCGCTGGAGGAACAGCTGAACTGTCAGGAACGTTGGTGGCATTCAGAGATTCGCTGTTTTGGCTTAGTACATAGTCTCTTGTGCACTTAGCAGGGTCTTCTACATCCACTCCACATAAGCTGGAGCTGCTTCCTTCCTTTCCCACTAGCAGCTTGTTCTAGAACCTTTAATCTTGCCATGGCTGTGGCATGTTCACATTGTTTCTGCAGAATTTCCATTTCTGCTTCCATAGATACCCTTTTCTGTGCAAACTCTGCCTATATTCTAGTAGCCTCAGCTTCGGCACGTGCTCTTATGAGCTGTTCACTGAGCGTAGAATATCTTGAAGATCATGACTTAGATGATTTTTTGGAATGCTTAGTAGATTTGGAAACACAGGATGATGTTTCCTGCAGTTGTGGGGTTCTTGACATGAATTTGGACTTAGTTTCACATATCAGGGTTTTAAAGTTTCAATATTAAGATGTTTGGGAAACTGAGCATTCTTGTAGAGAAATTTGGGTATTAAGCTTCTGTAAAACATTGCAGTAATCAGAACTTTTAATGGTATAGTGTTCATACATTGCAGAGAGTTGTCCTAGGGCTCCTTCTAGTAGTGTTTCATTACAAGCACACTGTGAGATGTGGGAGATATGACTAGCAGTTTTCCCATTGATCAGTAGCTTCAGAAAATATTTCACTTTTTATGCTTTTAAAATTCTCTCTGACCTTCCAGTAGGTGAGTCAGGCAAACTTGCTCTCTCACTAGGTTGTGGAGTAGGATTCCTATCTTCTTGCTGCTGTAGCGGGTCACTGTGAGCGGTGCTGGCTGCAGCGATGTTGTAACACAGACAGGATTTTAAGATGAGGAATAGGATGATCTTGCTAGAAGAGTCTATGCTCTGTTTGAGCTGTAACTGTTATCCACACAGCACACTGACGCTTGCTTGTCACTGTCACAACAGTGCAGCTGTATGTGGTAATCTCTGCTGAAGTTGTGAGCTTGTCTGTTTTTCTAAACCATCTTTTCACTATTCTGACTCCAATAAGCTGACAGCAAGTGTGAAGTTCATCAGGTTCATGTAGTAATGGAAGTCTGTATTAAACTGTAAACTTACTTCAGCAATCTTGTCAGACAGTGATCAACTCAACTGCTCCGGGTGTATGAAGAACCACAGGAGTTTATTCCAGGCTGAATCTTGTAGTTTACCCAAAGTAAGTCGTGAAAAAATGATAACTTTACAGAGTAGGGGCAGAGGATGAGTATACAGTTTCTTCAGTGAGACAGAAGATGGAGAATGCTAGAAGGGGGTAGGAGCTGAATACCTCAGAGCACACATACAGGAAGACGAGAGGGACAAACTTAGGAATAATACAAAGCAGTAATAGAAATTACAATACTGATTATGAACCATGAAATCATGGGACATGACACATACTGTGTGTTTGACTTGCAATTTTATGCATGTGAAAGACACTTTCATTTCCTATGTCACAAAAAATACGACAATACATAAATTGCAACACTAGAAATGTGGTCTATATGATCTCTTGCACCACTTGTCAAACACAATATGTAGGTTGTACATCTACTCCCTTTAAAACAAGGATTAGACGCCACATCTCTGATGCTAGAAAAACACAATGGTTAACTGCCATGTCTGCCGTACCAAAACACTTTATAGAAAAACACGAAGGCGACTTGAAGTCTTTTCATTGTATCGGCGTGGAAAGAGTCCCCCTTAACACTAGGGGAGGTA
Source organism: Phyllomedusa bahiana (assembly GCA_025379985.1). NCBI lineage: Eukaryota > Metazoa > Chordata > Amphibia > Anura > Hylidae > Phyllomedusa > Phyllomedusa bahiana. Next base: position 53,136 of record JAODAL010020018.1, read on the forward strand.
AAATACGGGAGAGATTACTGAAGTGTGAGGCTAAATGGATATTCACACTCAGAACCCGGCAACCGCAGGGTCTGAATGTGAAGTACGATATCCTTTACCATTATTGAAACGTTCCTTCATATAATAAAGTTTGTGATACAATGATTTGATTATAGTTCACTTCTGTGAGTTGAGTTGGGTATTCTCTCGATATATGTTTTTTATCTTGTTTGTATTACGTTGTTATTTCTCATAGGAATTTTAAAAGCAATTTTCTACCACAAAGGGCAATGCCCGGTCTCTACTTAAACTTTGACCGGATATCCTAAGTTAGACCAGGAATAAGGTGTACGGCACCGAAACGCGTCGATCCTTGCCGAGAAAATATCTGACTGCACACTGTTGAGTACGGTTGGTGGTTTGCACTACTTCAATATATTTTTCTATTGCTTTTAATGCTGACTACAATAAAAGGTATACTTTTTTTTTATTATTATCTTATACTGGCTTGCCATCCTATGTCTGCTTTACTACTACAAATGGGATGCTGATTTCAGGTTTGTTTGTAGCCAAAGAGATAGTGTTTTATAAAAAGAGAGAAAATCTATTAAGTGATAAAAACAGTAGGAAGAAAAATGTTTCATGTCCTTTAGCTTTTGTAACTACCTACAGTAGATGGTATAAACCAATCACCAGTATTGTCCATAGAAACTTTCCTATTTTGTGCCAGGAAGATATCTCTGCGGAAATTCTTAAGGAAGGAGTACGAGGTAAATATTTGGCCACAATGTTATCTCCGAGTCTTTATATTGATAAGTCAGATGATAATACTTGGCTGTCAATGAGGGCAACTTTAGATGTAGGGGTACGCGATTGTCACAGAATTTTCTTCATGCCAAGTGGGGGGGCCGCCATTTAAGATCAATAGTGTCATTAATTGCAATACGGAGTCGGTTGTTTACTTTATAAAATGTAATATTATATGTAGGTTGCACTAGTCAGTGTCTAAAAAGAAGAATATTTTACATATTTTGCATATAAAAAATCCAAGTTACGTGAATATTTCAGGAGCCTCCAGGCATTTCTCTACCATCCATCAGGGAGATATTTTGAATTTTTGCTTCTTTGGTATTGAATGTGTTAAAATTAAAGGGGTTGTCTTACTACAGGGATTGCTGCTTTTTATGTTAAAGATCTTGCAAAAACAAGTCACTTAGGACTGTGTCCATTAACAGTGTCCTACCTATTCCTAGATATCCCTTCTTTTATGGGCGGCATCAGCTCCTCAGGTCGCTATAGCTACAGACCTGTTCAATCTCTCCTGATAGGCTGCCAGCACTGGTTACTATAGCTACAGACCTGGCTTCTACTGCAGCCTAGTGGAAGCCAGTAAACATGCCCCCGAATTCAAAATGAAACCAAGACAACAGGACCAAGGTAAGATAAATCAATGGAGCGAGAAAACCCCTTTAAATCTAGGGGAGGCAATCTCAGACCACTTCTATTAAAACGAGAAGCATACTGAATTTTTCGGTTAAATTCTACGATGCCGTTTGGCTTAAATTGTAAAAATGATCTTTGATATCATTATTGTTTATTTTAAGTATGCTTCTATTCATATTTATATTTGCCTTCAAATTCATGTGTCAGGATTGTTGTTTTTCTGTGTGTTTTATTCTTTTATTCTTGTCACGTGCTATGGGTTTGTTACATGTGATGGTCTATGGTATGTGTATAAGTGGAGACATTTGTATGTGCAGGCATGCTATGAATAAGGGAATAAGGGTTGGAACACCTGAAACGCGTTTAAATATAAGTGAATTTTTACTTTTTATAATGGAGCCGGAAAATACTTATTGCTATACATTGATGATAAAAACATACTCTTTATTTCAAAATACTTAAAATTGAAAATAGTTCTCCATGCCACTGACGCATTTCGAGCGGTAAACGCGCTTACATTTTTTGAGTAAGAGCATTTACTGCTCGAAACGCGTCAGAGAGAACTCCTTATAATTTTAAATGTTTGGAATGAACCCCTTACCGACATATGATGTATGAGTACATCAGAGTGCCGGTAAAGGGCTTTGTAGCTAATTGCAGCTAACACCCACCGCTTACAGCGCAGGATGGTGCCGGCGCCATCCTGCGCTGTTTAACCCCTTAGATGCTGTGGCATGAATCAATGGGAACCTTTGCCTCACACCATTCCTCACTTCGATTGGGACCCCGCTGAGAAATCGCGGGGACCTGATCAGTTAACATGGCAGCTGAAAGCCTTGTGAAGGCTTCTCTTGCCGCCATGACTTTTGCTTTATTACTTCCTGCCTTAGACAGGAAGTAGTAAAACTACCATCCATGTACAACCTAATGCGTTGTATTAAAATTCATTAGGCTGTATAAACGATCACACTCCCTAGTGGTGAATTACCCTATGGTGACTCAAAGCTAAATCACCCCCTTTTTGCTATTTTACAATAAAAATAAATAAATAATAAAGCAGTTAAACATATTTGGTATCTCCGCGTCCAAAAAAGTCTGATCTATTAAAAAATAACATTATTTATCTCATACGCTGAACACCGTAGAAGAAAAAAAATTCCAAAAGACAAAACTGTGGGTTTTTTTGGTCATTTTATGTCCTCTAAAAATTGGAATAAAATTGAACAAAAAAGTTGCATGCATTCCAAACTGGTACCAATAAAAAGTACATTTTAGTCCGCAAAAAATGCCCCTCCCTTAAGTCCGTCGGCGTTAGTACAAAAAAGTGATTGGTCACACAAAATGGCGCCGCGGCAAATATGTCAAAAATGGAAAATGTTTGTAATTTGAAGGTCCCAAAACATAATGAAAACCCTACATGTTTGGCATTGCCGGTTACGTTTCAACTTGTAGAATACAGATTAGAGATGGGCGAATTTCCCGAAATTCGGTTCGTTCACTTCGCCGGATTTCTCGGCAAAAAATAACTTCGTTCGAAATTACTTCGGGACGAATCACGTTAAAAACAGCTATTTCCAGGCTGCACAGATCCTGCAGGGGTGCTGTAGAACGTTGTGCCATGCTTAAATATGCAGAGGGAGCTTGGTTTGGTCTTCAATACAATGTTGTGTTTTATTTTATGACACGCAATGACTGACGCCGCTCTTAGAATCGCTTCACTATAAAATTCCCTGGGCACTTAGGGGCAAAACTGACCAAAAAACCACAAGCGGGAAAGTAGCCCGATAACGACATGCTAGCGCAAGCTGGAAAAAAACAAGCTGAGAGCTCAGGTGGCAACATTAGTGACAGAGTGTGGAGGTGACGGCGGCAGCCACAGCAGCACATGAGGTCAGACAGGGCACAATGACATTCTGGAGGTGGCAAACACGAGGGAAACCCCAGAGTGGCACAATGACTGAGGCGAGGTCACGGCAGCAGCAGCATGAGGTCAGGCAGTGCACAATGAAAATTCGGAGGGTTTGGGCCAAAAACAGGAGTAGGGGCCCCAGGGTGGGACAATGCACAGTGTGTAGGTCACGGCAGCAGCCACAGCAGCAGCATGGGGGTAAAACAGTGGCAACAATGACACAGTGTGTAGGTCACGGCAGCAGCCCACAAACAGCAGCATGAGGTTTAGACAGTGGCACAATTATATTCTGGAGGTGCCAAAAAAAAGGAATAGGCCACAGAGTGGGACAATGACACAGTGTGTAGGTCACGGCGCAGCCACAGCAGCAGCATGAGGTCAACAGGGGCACAATGACAGTGTGGTAGGTTCAGGGGGCAAACCCCCGCGCGCAATTTAAAGGGCAGACAGTGGCCCCAATGACAGAGTGGGGGGGTTTTGGGTTTTGGGGAATACCATTTCCCCGGTAAAAAGGGTGGTTGGTTGGGGATTTGGGGAAAACTGAAACAGATTTTTGCATCAGGGGGATGGCGGGTTTAAATACTGGGGGGGGGGCAGCGAGTTTTTTTAACCCAGACTCATTTCTTTTACAGTTTGGGGGGGAGGCTTCCCTTGGGTGATGTAGTCGACGTCTAAGGGAAATTTGGGGTGTTTGGGAAAACCTGGCCCTTCCACGCCTGTTTTTTTCTTGAAAAAAGGGGCAGTCGTTTCCCCCATTTCCCCTGGGCCCCAAACGGGTTCTCCTTGGGGGAAAGAAGGCCCCCCCATGAACACCCCCTCTGATGGCCCCCACTTTTGGCCCATGGCAGGACAGCTTTTCCACTGCAACTCGGGAAGTTTTCGGCCCCCACATCCCTTTTGGGGTGCCCAGTTCCGCGGATCTTCTAAATGAGGTGGCTAGTGCTGTCCAAGTTGGCCAAACCCCCTTTTGGTTTTGGGGTTTGCTCCAGGTCTTGCGCTTTCTGCGGCGGGTGCCCTCCTCACAAAGGGGGGTTTAAGGAAGCTGCCGGGCAGTGAATCCAGAATTAGGTTGCTCTGGATTAGCTGGACTTCCTCCGACCTCCACAACCCTTTCCCCCCGAAACCGCGGCAGGGAGTACGTGAGTGCTAAAAAAAACCCCCCGTTCAGGGCCTGTCAGAAAGGGGGGAAAAAGATGCTGCACATAGGCCCAAAGGCCCCCGACTACGGAGGAAAATTTCCCTAAAAGTATTTGAGTTTTTTCCCCCCCCCCCCCCCCCCCCCCCCCTCAATAGCTGGGGGGAAAAAAGGGTTCCCCCTTTTTGGGCCGGGAGCGAAGGGGCCAATAGGGGGAAAAGACGAAGTCATCCCTCTGCCCGGGGTGCTGACTATTGGTGTACTAGCCAGGGGGAAAACAAACGTGCGGGCCATTTTGCACCCAAATGCTCCAAGGGGGTCCCTGCCTCCATCTCCATTGGATACTGCCACGGTGCTTGCCCTTTTATCTGCCCGTCTTCCTCATCCTATTACCCCCCCAGGTTCTCCTGCTCCTCCTCTTTGGGCACCTGGGTTAGAAATACTCCAAATTTTACCAGAACCCAAAGCTTCTCTCCAATTTTCCCTCCTCCTCCTCCTCCTCCAATTTTTAGCCCCCGGACTCATGTGGCCGCGAGATGTATCCCACGTTCCATCCCCTGCCCAAAAGTTTTTAAGATCTGTTTTTCCCGGACCCTGAAGCAGGGAAAAGACATTATTTTTTCCCGTAGTTGGCGGGCCCCGAAAAAATAAAAGTGGCCCCCTCGATTTGGCCCCAAAAACGGCAGGGGTCCACGCATTTTAGGGGCCACTGGTTGACATCAAAGTTTAAAAGGGGAATTTCTCCCATCCGCCTGGAAACATCAAAAAAAAATTTTAAAAACCTTTCTCTGTTCATACAGGGCGGTCCAAAAATGTGCAGGGGTGGAATTTTCCAACGGGGGGGAAAAAATGCATATCAAGGTGTTTGGGGGGGGCCCCTTCTCGTGCAAAATCGGGGGGGTGTTTTCCCGACTTTTTAGGGAAAGGGTGAAGTGCATTTCACAGTTTTTTCCGGCCATTTTCAGAATCTTTTTGAAGATTGGTGGAAGGGAAATTTAGGAACCTTTTCCCAAACCCAAATTTTTTTGTGCGCCATGGGACGGCCATGGACCCCTCCCCCTTCTTTTTCAGGGGCGGGGCCCCCCATGTTCCTCCCTTTTTCCGTCACCCACGGTTCCGATTTGCCCGTTTTGGGGGGAGAAAGCCACACAACGATTTCTTGCTGCATGACGCCCGGGGGCTTTTCCCCCCCTTGGGGACTTGTTGCCGAAGGAAGCCAGGTGTTTAAAAAAGCTTTAAAACCGCTGGCCCCCCACACATGTTGGGGTTATGGAGCATAAATTTTGGAGGTGAGATGGTGGTGGTGGTGGAGGAGGGGGACCCGGGCATTGGCGAGGAGCTGCAGTTTGGCAACGTGGAGGAGGGAAAACGGCGTCTCCTGTCCAAGTTGTTGGTGTGGGCCTTTTGGGGGAAGCCCCATTCCCCCAGTTGGGGCCGTAAAGGAATTTACTTGGGCCCCGACCCAGTTTTCAGCTCCCCGTCCCCCGCTTTCCGTTTCCACCCTTTGGGAAAAAACCATAAGCTCAAGGGCTTTGGCCCCCCCTTTTTTCTACATTTTTTATTAAGTGCTGGTACTGCCTTTTTTGGGAAAAAAAATTAAAGGGTTTTGGGAAAACCCCCAACTCGGCTCGACACCAAACCCCTTTTGTTCTCTGAACGGTGCCGATCCCCCCTTTTTGGGAAAAGGGGGGGCTGCGCCCAACAACTTGGACGGGGTACGGTCAGTTCTTCACCTAGGGGGTTGGACGCAAAAAAGTTGTCTTTTTGCAATCGCCCCCGGGTTTAACGACGTGGCGCCAGAGTTGCGAGGGGCAAGCATCTTTACCGGGAATGATGTTTAAAGAGAAACCCGCTTTCCCCTTTGCAGGGGGGGGTGGGGCCTTGCTGTTTTGCAATGGCATGCGGCCACTGGGGGCTGCTGGGTGTTTATGCGGCGGCAGGTTTGGGCCACCACAAATTTAGCCACGTTTTCCCCGGCCACCGGATGGTACGCCCGCAATTTTTTGCGAGGGCCGTGGTTTCCAACGTTAGTCCCTCCCGCTTTCCCCTTTTTTTTTTTGCCCACCGATTCTACATAACACATATTCGGCTCCTCCGGGGTTTAGCAAAGAACTGCCAAACCGCCGATTATCGGATTTTACCGCCAACCCTCCGCACCTGAGTGCTACTGCCCCGTTGCCCTCGCTGAGCCCCTGTGCCCCTTTCTTTCTTGGGCCGGTACGGGTTTTTTTCCCCGTGGCCCATTGGCTCCCCGGGGCCTCACACTTTCTGCTTTCTGTGACTCCCGGCCAAACGAAACCCCCTTGCTGGGTGTTTCCGCTTTCCGACCCAACCTTTCGCCCTTTCTCCAGACGATGAAAGAAAACCCTTTCCTCAAACCCCGCTCCCCCAAATGCGGTCGGCTACATCATCTTTTAAAATTTGTTTCCCTCGTCAATGCTGTCCTTTATCACCGGGCATGGGGATGCAGAAAGGGTGGGCCCCTCAAACATGACCCCCCCCTTTCACTTCCCCATCATACTTTTCCGCCCCCACTGCCAAAGCAGGGGGTATTGGCCCCCCTTTTTTTCGCTCCAAGTTCTGCTACTGCCCTCCTTTCCCAATTTTTCTCCTGAAAATTTTGTGGCGCGGGGACCCCGACCACATAGTAGATCTCTGGGTGAGGGGGAAAAAAAAAGGATGGACAGAGGCGGGTTGAGGGGCGGTGGGGGCCGCTGACCCCTTTCCCGGGGCCCTGCCAATAAGGGTTTTGTCTGACTTTTCCCCCCGGGCTCTTGGCTGGGGTTTTTCAGAAGTCCCTTGGGAGGGAAAAGGAAAGCCCAGTCAACCAATCAAAAAACCCCTTGGGGTTGCTGAACAAAAACACGGGGCGCTAGATGACACGGCATTTTTCCCGCCTACCGGAAATGGGGCCCCCGCTGCGACGGGCCCCCTTTCTGTTTCTGCCGGACCTGAGCCCGTTTGGGGAGGAATTTTTGTGCCACCGCCCCTCGCAGGTTCGAGCCTGCCAAACCCCTTTCGGGCATAAATGTTTTTTTTAAAAAAAGAAAAAGACACTGTTTGATGAAAAATAACTGTATTTTGGGTAAATACACACCCGTATTTGACTCCAAATGAACCCCGTAACAAGCTTTTTAACCCTGGAAAATAAATTTGGCTCCACAAAAGGGCCCGGAAAAATTTGGGTTGTATGTGCCAAATTTAAAAAAATCTTTTGTATTTTAATGAATGTAAAAGGCCCTTTAAAGGGGTTTTTTCCATTTAAAACTTTCAGGGCCTCTGCCCGTGGCCCGGGGTTGAAATTTGGGGCGTGCTAGTTGTCTGCCCCTTTTCTCCCCTTTCCCCCCCTTTCCCCTTCACACACAGAAAGCTCTCCTCCATAATTCATACAACAAGGGGGAGGGGGGGGGTTCCCCTTCCCCGAGTTAACCCTGTGGTTTTGCCTGCCTAGGTCCCGCCCGCACTCTTTTCTGCTTTCTCCCCTTTTGGAGACAGGGGAGGGCTGATCTGAGTGTGGGGCCCGAGCAGGGGGGGTGCAATGTTCCTATACCCCCTGGGTTAGCTTCATTGTCAAAAAAGACACTGGGCAGCTGGGAAGTGTTATATGTTTCACTTTTACACAAAGCTGAACTGTTCACATCCCCTTAACTTTTTATTACTATAGTGAAGCCACCCCGGGCACATCATGATTATAGTAAAACACAAGGGCAATGCCCGTCACATCCTATTTTGTAAGAGAGCCGGAGGAAGCGGCACACACTGGTTAATTTCCCGGCAGCCGGACACAGAAAGAAAACCTCTTTCCCCCCCCAAATTTCAGAAGCATTCTGTTCGGGAGGGGCTCTCTCATTTTTCCCCCACCTGTATGGGGTCATACAAAACCGACGCCAGTGAATAAAAGGGTCAAAAGGGCAGTGCTATAGAAATTTTTGAAGCTGAAAGTAGTACTTACTAACAGGGTTTAAATCCAAAAACAGTAGGACATTTTAATAACATATATTCAAACGCTTGGTTTTTTTTAAAATCTTTTAATTTAAAACCCTTCCCTTGTACGTGACAACCCCCTTTTTAATTTAACCCTTGGTTTTGAAATTAAGGGTACCCGAAAATTTTTTCTTGGGGGTGAAAAAGAAAAAAAGGGGGTTTTTTTTAATGAGTGCAACGCAGAAAAAAACTTTGTTATCCCTTGGATGTAAAAATTTCCCAAAGAATTGAGCCAAACCCCAAAATACTACTTTTTTTTGCGTGTTACAATGCGATGTTTTTTTGCGGGGCCCCACAACAAAAAGTAAAAATTGTTTAAATTTTCCTTTTCTTGTGAATTTGGCTTCAGGAAAAAATTATATATTTGGGGTGAAAATTAAAAGGGGGTTTTTTGGAGTCACCACAAACTGAAAAAAAACACTTAAAATTTAAACCCCCGGGTTAAATTTCGCCAAAAAATTAGGGCCCCCACAAACTACTAGTTTTTAGCGGTTACAATGCGGTGTTTTTTTCGCCAAAAACAAAAGAGTTAAAATTGTAATTAACCTTTGCCTTTTGAATTAAAGGGTACAGGAAAATGTATTATTTTGGGGGGTGAAAAAAGACGGTTTTTTTGGGGGTCCACCAAAAGCTGAAAAAAAAACGCCTTTAAATTTAAACCCCCGGATGTTTAAAATTTCGCCAAAAATTGACCCCCACAAACTACTAGCTTTGTAACGTTTTTTACAATGCGGGTTTTTTTTACGCACAAAAACAAGAATAAAATTGTAATTTAAACCTTTTTCTTTTGAATTAGGGCCCACAGGAAAAAAAGTATAATTTTGGCGGGGAAAATGCGGTTTTTGGGGCAAAAACCCCAGGGTGGAAAACAACGCTTAATTAAAAACCCCGGATGTAAATTGCGGGCCCAAAGGGAAATTTAGCAGACAAAAATGAAGTGGTTTTGTATTGTAAAAACCGCTTTTTTTTCTTTAATCAATAACCAAAAAGGAACTGGCTTTGATTTCCCCCCCGGATATTCCCAAAGTGCTTTTGAGCCCGAAAAGAATTTAAAAAAGTATTGCAATGCATTGGAAAACACATGGATTTCAGATCCCAAAACCCAAAAAAAATCAAAAAATAGAAAAATTAAAAACATCCCTGGACAAAAACTGGCTTCCCCCCAAAAATCGCTTAAAAAAAAATCATTCTTCAGTAACAATCAAACCGCCCCGGGAGCACCTTCCCTGATCTTTCAGTGAGAGGGGTGGGAATCCCGCGTCGCGCCCCCCCCTTATATAGGGGCGGTGACGTTTACAGAAACCCCCCGGGGGCCCCTGATTGGCTTCATCTCTGCCATGTCCCGGGAGGCTATGCCCTTTTTTCCTCCCCGAGTTTTTTGCCCCATTTTAGCCCATGTGCTCCAGCCATTTTTTTTCAATCAAAGCACACTTCGTTCCCCCGAAGTACCCCAAACTTCGACTTCGTTCAGAACCGAAGTTTTCCTGAAATTCTAAACGAATTCCACTTCGTTAGAATCAATTCGCCCATCTCTAATACAGATAAAACATCACTTATACCAAAGATTGTACACTGTAAAAACAAAACTCCCGCAAACATGGCACAAGTAGGTTTTTTTCACATTTTGCCTCACTTAGAATTTTTTTGTGGTTTCCCAGTATATTCTATGGTAATATAAATATCACCATTAGAAAGAACATCTTATCCCACAAAATAAAAGCCCTCATATGTCTAGATAGGTGGAAAAACAAAAAAAGTTATGGTTCTGGAAAGGCGAGAGGGGAAAAAGAGGCATGATGAAAAAAATAAGCCATGGCTGGAAAGAGTTAAAGAGTATGTGTTTATCGTAAATATTTTTTGTCGGTGCTGGAGGATACAATTTTCCTAGGACCAACTTCCATTTCTTGTCTGACGGAGTTGCACCATTTGCATCACCTGGACATTCAAAGAGTTGTTATTTTTTATCAAAATGATGAAATACTGGGGAGCACAAACAAATGTTTTGTTTTGTTTTTTTTTTCTCATAGCTATAGTGTTATGTCAATGACTATAAAATCTTAAAATTCCCTCTACCCCTCACTTCACCCTTGTCTTCTCCCCATTTTAGTTGAACTTGATGGACACTTTTTCTTAACCGTATTCTCTACGTAGTGCTTTAGCTGTAGTGCTATGGCAATGGCTCATTAATCTTCTTATTGAGTCTCATTGCTTCATTTTGATTAGACATTGTGTTAAAAAGAAGCAAAAGTTCAGTAACTTAAAGAGATGACACTAAATATAGCCAAGCACAGTGCCTGGCGATCTTTGTTAGTTCTGTAGAGATTGAACAGAGCGAACAGTGTGCATTCTCGACCACTACTTCATTCAAATGGGGGGACAATGTCATAAATGATGGGGATCCCAGTGCTCAGATCTCCACGAATCAGAGACTTATTCACATGATGAATTTTGGTTGTGGGAGAAATCCTTTAACTCCAAAGGAACTTAAAAAAAATGAGTCTCCGTCTGCTATAATAATTTATTAGTGAATTTAATCATCAGAAATTTTGGGCACATTGCAAGAAATAAAACTATTGCCCCTAATGTTTTGGAAAAGGACCCTACTCCACAGCCCATATCGGCAAAATGCCATTGTCATCCTTAGCCTAGACCTTCTCCTCTTTACAGTGCTTGGCTATCGCCATATGCTTCTACCTTTGATCCACTACTGCTCCCATCCTCCATTTGATGTATGCTTCTACCTTTGATCCACTACTGCTCCCATCCTCCATTTGATGTATGCTTCTACCTTTGATCCACTACTGCTCCCATCCTCCATTTGATGTATGCTTCTCCTTTGATGTGTATCTGTAGTATAGTCATAACTTGCTATCACAATTGCAATCTTCTCTACCCCAATTCCCTGCTGTGTGCATGGGGCCAATTCACCTTGTAATCTTGTTTCCTATTCTCCCCCCACTCTGTTAAATAACTGGCTCGATCCCTCCCATTTCTTGTTCACATCTGATACTCTGCTTAGAATGGTAGTTACTATATAGACAAGCACTGCAGTCACGTGTGGCCTTTGGTCACGGGTGGTCCTGCTCAAAGTGCCCGCTCTAAGTGTGAATTAAGCCAGAATTGAACCAGGATTGCACAAGGATTGTGAGGTAACAGCTACTTAATCTTTTCCATTTACAACTTTCTAAACTGTCTGGCACTATGCTTTTCCTTCCCACCATTATCTCTATCTCCACTTTCCTTGCACTAACTGCCTATCCCCAAACACCCTCGCTGGGCAATGAGCTCTACATCTCTCCATGCATTCTACCCTCTCACCTGTCTGCTGCCACCAACCTCTTCCCCACTGTTAATGCCCTCCGCACCAAACAAACCCGACTTAACCATTGTCTTTCCTACTCCCACCTGGTCACCCTCTCTCTACTGCTCCTGGCTGCTGGGGACATATCCCCTAACCCAGGGCCCCCCCCCCAGCACATACCCACCATTGTCTCTCCCTCTTCTAACCGATGCACCACTACGAATTCTATTAACCCCATCAACCTGAAGCACATCCTTCTGACCCCTGCTCCGCCTATCCCTCTCCTTGGAGCTCTCTGGAATGCACGGTTCTGTATGTAATAAACTTCCTACATACATGACTTATTTATCTCCAAAATTGACTCTTCCTTGGTCTGACTGAAACATGGCTGACCCCCTCTGACACAGCCTCCCCTGCTGCTCTCTCCTTTGGGGCCCCAACTTACCCATACCCCTCGCCCGGGTAAAAAGGCAGGCGGGGGTGTTGGCCTCCTCCTTCTGAACTTTTTCCCCTTTGTCCCCTCTTCACCTCTGCCTTCCCTACACTCTCCTCCTTGGGGTGCACTCTGTCCGCATTACCCCCCTTCCAACCTTCAAGTGGCTGTTGTCTCCGCCCACCAGGCCCTTCACCGCCTTCCTTGACCACTTTGCTTCCGGTCTCCATTTTCTTTCCACCACACCCCTCTATTATCAGGGGAGACTTCAATACCCCTTTGACACCCCCCCACTCGTTTCCCAACAAACTCCTTTCACTCGTTTTTCCTTTTGATTCCCCCAGGGGATCTGGACCCACTCACAAAAAGGAACAACGGGACTTCTCTCACCCCCTTGCCCCTTCGACTTCTCAAACCCCCCCCACCCCTATCTGCCCACAATCTGCTCACCTTCTCCACCATTCCCCCCCCCGGGCTCCTCCTGTCCCAATTAGTGCACCCCCGCAGGAACTTACAAACCCAAACCCCTCACACTCTCTCTAAACTCTCACACCTCTTTTTACCATATCCTCATTTAATGACCCAGACGCACCACCACTTTCTAAAACCCACACAACCCCCGCCATCCTTGACTCAGTATCCCCCAAAAACAGAACCCCGCAAAATCAAAGACAACCCTGGCACACCACCCCACTAAACACTGAGGCACTTCCAGAATTGCAGAACCCCCGGAAAAAAAACCGCTCCCACCGCGACTTTCCTCATACAAAAATCACACATACTTTTTAAATCTGCATCCCCACCCAAAACAGGATTACTTCCAATCTCATACCCCTTCTGCTCAAACCCCCAGACAATATTCAACATTTTTAACTCTCTCCACCGCCCACCACCCCCCCCCACCCCTCCCTTTTCAGCAGACCCCTTTGCCTTTTCATTTCCCACCAAGATCAACCTTGTCAGAGAAACTTCCCCCCCAGTCCCCCAGCCCTTCCTTACTGCACAATGCTCCCCCCCTTTAAAACTTTTTTTTCCCACCTTACCATGAAAATTTTCCCTCTCTATTCCAAACCCAACCCTCACCACCCTGTAATCTTACCCACTCCATCACACCTTACCCAGACCTTAGTCTGCTTTCACCCCAACCCCTCACCCATCTTTTAATTTACGCTACCGGGGGCATCCCTTTCCTCCTTTAAACATGCACTGCACCCCCACCCTTAAAAAAAAAACCATCCCTGAGCCCCCCTCCTGCCAACAAACCCCCATTCACTGCTCCCTTTTTGCCTCCAAACTCTTTGAGCAGCACTTCCCTTTCAACTGTCCCCCCCCTCTCCTCCAACTCCTTTTTGCCCCACTCTTTGGGTTTTTCCGACCAACCACTTTACCGAAACCGCCCAAACCAAGGTCCCCAATGACCTCATTGCCAAACCTCACGCCAGTACTCTGTCCTTCTCCTTCTGACTTTCCTCTGCCTTTGCCCTCGCACCACTCCCTCCTGCACACACCCTCCCCTCCCTGGGCATCCAGATTTGGCCTTTCCTGGATCTCCTCGTACTTCTCATCGAATTCAGCCTCTCATTTCCCCTCCCCTCCCCCCCCCGGCCACTCTCTTTGGTTCCCCAGGGGTCAGTCCGGGGTCCTTTACTCTTTTCTATTACCCCCTTGGTCTGGGTCAACTCATAGCTTACAGGCTTTCATTACCACCTGTATGCTGAGACACCCAGCTTTTATCTCGGCCCAGATGTACCTCTCTTCTCTCCCAGATCCCAGATGTTATCGTCCTTTTCCCCCTTTTCTCCTCCCGTCTCCTAAAACTAAATGTGGAAAAAACAAATTATCCTTTCCACCGTCCCCCTCCATCCCTCCACTATTCTCTTCACTGTCAATGGGGTGTACACTTACCTGTTCCCCAAATCCGCTGTCTTGGGGTAATCCTCGACTCCCTTGTCCTTCAAAAACCCCACATCCAAACCCTCACCCTGCCTGCCCTTCCAACGAAAAATATCTCTCGCATCCCTTCGTTCCTCCTTCGACACCACAAAAAATGCTCGTCCATGCCCTTGTCATCTCCCCTTGACAAATGCAACATCCCTTTTCCCGTGGCCCCCATCTAGCACTCTCCTCCCCCTTTAAACCATTTCAACTTGCTGCCCCGTCTTATCCACCTCTCTCCCCCTATCTTCTGCCTCTCCCCCCGTCAATCCCTTCACTGGTACCAAAGCTCAGCGAATTATTTCAAGTTTTAACCAGACCTACAAAGGGTCTCCATAACCTCTCCCCTCCTCATCTGCCCAAATCCAGATATTCCCCTCACGCAATTCCGCTCCTCACAGGCCTTCTTCTCTGTTTTTCCTTTTCAGCCCTCAAAAACCGTCTCCCAAAACTTTCCTGCGCTTCCCCCACACTCTGGGAAAGCACTGCCCCAAAACATCAGACTCTCTGCCACCCACCAGCTTTTAAAAGCAATCTGAAAACCCCTTTCTTTAGGGGTTTCCATAAACCCAAATAACCCTGCTGCCACTGTATACCCCAAAACAGTTGCCCCTCTCCCCTGTCTCTTCCCCCCCCTTGTGGATTGAAGTCTTTGGGGCGGGTCCTCTTCCCCCCTGTACCCGTTATAAGTCATTCATTGTCATTATTTTACCACTTGACATATCTGTATGTGACCCCCTCAAATGTACAGCCAGGAAACAATGGGCTTTAAAATAAAAGTTTAAAAATAATTAAGACACGTGCTCACCACCACTTTATTTAAATGGGGGACACTCTCATGATTGGTGGAGATCCCAGTGGTTGGTTCTCCACAGAGACTTTTCCCAGGGAAAAATAGATTAATCTTAGGAGAACTCCTTTAACTCCAAAGGAACTTGAAAAATGGGTCCGTCTGTTATAAAAATTCCTAAGTGAATTTAAATTTTTTCAAAATTTTGGGGAATTTTTAAATAAAAAATAAAATCTTTTACCCTTCATTTTTTTAAAAAGGGCCCCTTTTTACCTCCTCTTGGCAAATGACCCCACCTAGACTCCCTCCATTACAGTGCTTGGCTATCCATCAGTTTTTGTCGACATTTATGGGGGCAGAAAATGTACAGCCCACCACCACTTCAATCAAATGGGGGGACACAGAATACTTATTCTTAGGGTTGATGGGAATCCCATAGGTTAAAGTTCCACAAATCAGAAACTTATCCACTGAGTAGATGACAACTTTGAGAACTTTTGAACCTCAGAGAACCCCGTCAACCCCAGGCACTTGAAGAATAGGTCTACCTATTATAAGAATATTGCTATTATCTCTTGTTTTAGGAAAGGACCCTTCTTTACAACCTTTATGGTCAAAATAGCAATTTTTACTCTGGGTTAACTCTGCCCTTTTTTAGATCAATAATGGGCTGGCCCAAAAAAGAAAAAATTGTGTTTTCAGCCCTTACACTTCCCCAAGGGAAAAGGGGTAGGAAAAAACCCAACCCACCCCTATAGGCTACAAGGTCACCAATGAAATAGAAAGGGTGTCACATATGAGCATTTAGTCGACACACTGCACCACTACCGGGCTTTTCCCTTTGAGAGGGGTACAAGTGGCCCTTTTGGGGGTTTACAGTGTCTTTTTGGGAAGGGTAAAAACAAAAATTTGGGTTTTGCACATGTAAAAAACTTTATTGGATTGGTTTTAAGGTAAAACGGGTTTCCCCGACAGTCTCCAGGTGCGACCTCAGAGCAGTCTCAGACAGTGGCACCTGACCCCGGACAGGGCCCCAATCATAAAAAGGAACCCCACTGACAAGACAAAGAAACAGAAGCCAATTTAGGCCCAAAAAAAAGACAGGATGGAGGGTTTAAAGAAGAAAAGGTAGAGGACAAACAAAACAAATAGAACAGACAAAGATGGAGGCCGAAATACAGACATGGGGCAGATGCTTGGGAGCAGACACAGGACAAAGGCCAAAAAAGACACCTAGAATAGATGCAACAGTGGGATTGACACAGGACTGAAGCAAAAAGAAATTTGACGGAGACCTACAAGAGATAGAGGCCTAGAACAGAGAAAGACAGAGGACAAATTAGACACAAAGAATAGACATGACGGAAATGCATGAAGCGGCAAGGACAGGAACAAGACTGGGAGCACAGACAAGGACAAAAGCAGGAAATACTGACAATAACAAGTCTATGAACACAAGCATGGCAGGAATACAAGAAAGGAACTAGACAAACAAACAAGGACCAAACGGAACTAGGCAGACAGACAAGTTATAATTAGTGTTGAGCGATTATTATCGACAAAGTCGAAATCGGCACGGTATTTACGTTGATCTGATTTTTAGATCACGCGATAATTTAGGTTAAAATTTGTGCATAAACTATTAATATCGCGCCATTTCGGCGCTTCCTGTCATTTTGGCAGCCAGCAAATCAGCTTACAGAATAGAGCAGGGTGAGATGTGTGTGCGACGTCATGACTGGGATGTGTATGGTTGCGATTGGCTGGAACATTCACATGACCTCGTTTTACATAGAAAAGCCCTTCCTTTTAGTCAGTGTCTGTCAGCGTCTCAAGCAGTAGGACGTGCGCTCTGCCTCTGTCCAAACAGCTCAGCGAAAATTTTTCTATTTTCCTCACAGAGAAAGCTCTACTGTTAGCTTGGGTCCTTACAACTTAGTTTTGATCAGAGATTGGGGAAAATTTTAAAGTAGTTAGGTAGAGAATTTTAAAGGAGCATCTACCGCTTAAAGTCACGTGGGGAGCGGGGGGGGGGGGGTCCCGCGGGCGAACCCCAGACAAGCTCTATAAAGAAAAACTGGATAAAATTCACCAAGACATAGTGTAGACATTGCACTGCAATAGCTTTATTATTAACAGTTTTCTATTGAAGCATTTCATGGATATTGGGCAGCCTGAACTTATATTAGGATACACATCTTTTCTAGTTGATGTAGATATCCTTTCTTAGCAACCTCTCTGTCTCCCACGGACCTTCAAAACATAACAATGCACTGTGATTCCCATTCAAAAGATTAGAATGCTTTATTATGGACTGACATGATTTTTTAAGGGTATAGGCGTGATCATACAGAGAAAGGTAGGCATATTACAATCCAATCAAAGATAAGTATATAGCATAAGATATAGGTTACAATCCACAGTGTCTAAGTAAAGATACATTTAATTTTTAAAATCA